>MU774950.1:4056-14965 GCA_026770625.1 Nicotiana glauca
AATTATATCAGCAGGTTCATTGCTCAGCTTACATCAACTTGCGAGCCTATCTTTAAGCCACTGAAGAAAGATGCTGCAGTCAAATGGACAGATGAATGTCAAGCAACATTTGACAAAATCAAGGAGTATTTGGCCAATCCGCCTGTATTGGTTCCGCCCGAGCCAGGAAGACCTCTTATCCTTTATCTGATAGTGTTGGATAATTCTTTTGGCTGTGTACTAGGGAAGCATGATGTTACAGGGAAGAAAGAGCAGGCAATTTATTACCTCAGCAAGAAGTTCACATCTTATGAGGTAAAATACACTCAACTGGAAAGGACGTGTTGTGCTTTGACCTGGGTAGCACAGAAGTTGAAACATTATTTGTCAGCATACACCACTTATCTCATCTCCCGGCTGGATCCGTTGAAGTACATTTTTCAGAAGCCCATGCCCATAGGAAAGGTTGCTAAATGGCAAATCCTGCTCACAGAATTTGATATTGTTTGTGTGACCCATACTGCGATGAAAGCACAAGCAGTGGCTGGTCACCTGGCGGAGAATACAGTTGATGATGAATATGAACCACTGAAAACATATTTTCCTGATAAGGAAGCAATGCATATTGAGGAATCAGAACAAGATGGAAAACCTGGGTGGAAACTATTCTTTGATGGGGCTGCCAACAACAAAGGCGTCGGGATAAGAGCAATACTTATTTCAGAGACAGGGCACCATACCCTGTTACAACTCAGCTTCGCTTCTTTTGCACCAACAATATGGCTGAATACGAGGCATTTATCTTGGGTTTGAGGATGGCTATAGACATGGGTGTCCAAGAGATCTTGGTCATGGGTGACTCAGATCTTTTGGTACATCAAATTCAGGGAGAATGGGAAACACGAGACTTAAAGCTCATACCGTACCGGTAATGTTTGCATGAACTTTGTCAGTGGTTCCAGTCAATAGAATTCAAGCACATTCTGAGGATTCACAATGAAGTTGCTAACGCTTTGGCCACTTTGGCATCGATGTTGCATCATCCAGATAAGGTTTATGTGGACCCATTGCAAATTCAGGTGCGAGATCAGCATGCCTATTGTAACATGGTGGAGGAAGAGCTTGATGGAGAGCCATGGTTTTATGATATCAAAGAATACCTCAGAATGGGAGTATATCCGGTACAAGACACAGGGGACCAAAAGAGAGCCATCAGACGGTTAGCAAGCGGATTTTTCTTTAGCGGAGGAGTGTTATAGAAAAGAACTCCGGATCTTGATTTATTAAGGTGAATGGATGCTAAACAGGCTACAACTATCATGACTGAGGTACATGCAGGAGTTTGTGGACCTCATATGAATGGGTATGTACTGGCCAAAAAGATTCTTCGAGCAGGATATTATTGGCTCACTATGGAACGAGACTGTATCAGTTTCGTACGTAAGTGTCATCAGTGTCAAGTACATAGAGATTTGATTCATTCTCCTCCATCTGAGTTGCACGCAATGTCGGCACCATGGCCCTTCGTTACTTGGGGAATGGACGTCATTGGGCTAATCGAGCCAGCAACATCTAATGGGCACATGTTTATTCTGGTAGCCATTAATTATTTTACTAAGTGGGTTGAGGTGAAAACTTTCAAATCAGTGACCAAGAAGGCAGTGGTCGATTTTGTACATTCAAACATCATTTGCCGGTTCGGAATTCCAAAGGTGATTATCACAGATAATGGTGCCAATCTCAATAGTCATCTAATGGCGGAGACATGTCAGAAGTTTAAAATTACACACCGCAATTCCACACCATATCGTCCTAAGGCGAATGGAGCAATCGAGGCAGCTAATAAAAACATCAAGAAAATACTTCAAAAAATGGTGAAAGGATCCAGGCAGTGGCATGAGAAATTACCCTTTGCTTTGTTAGGATATCGCACTAATGTTCGCACTTCGGTAGGGGTGACTCCTTATTCATTGGTGTATGGAATAGAGGCAGTGATACCTGCAAAAGTTGAAATACCTTCCCTTCGAATTATTGCGGAGGCAGAAATTGCTGACGATGAGTGGGTCAAAGCTCGTTTGGATCAGTTGAACTTAATTGATGAAAAGAGATTGGCAGCAGTATGTCATGGGCAATTGTACCAATAGAGAATAGCCAAAGCGTATAACAAGAAAGTGCGTCCACGGAAATTTGAAGTCGGACAATTGGTATTGAGGCGTATTTTACCTCACTATGCTGAAGCAAAAGGAAAGTTCGCTCCCAACTGGCAGGGGTCATTTGTTGTAACAGGAGTGTTGTCCAATGGTGCATTGTATGTAACAGATGTGGAAGGAAAATGTGTAGAAATAGCTATCAATTCTGACGCAGTCAAGAGATATTATGTATGATTTCTTTATCTTTATGTATCTGATTGTATTTGACATGTTTTGAGATTGAAATGATGAAGGCATTTTGTTTTGCTATCCAAACACTTTATCCTTTGCTATCCCTTTAAGCCTTATTATATTTTCTTTCATATCCCTCTTTCGGAATCAACAATAAAAATCAAGGATTGAACGGGGAAATCAAGTGGAGAAACAAGAAAAGAAAAAAAGAAAAAGGAAAAAAAAAGAAAAAGAAAAAAGAAAAAGAAAAAGAAGAAAAGAAAGAAAAAGAAAAGAAAAGAAAAAAAGAAAAGAAAAAGAAGAAAAGAAAGAAAAAGAAAAGAAAATAAGAAAAGAAGAAGAATGGAAGGAAGGAAACATCACAACAATGAAGCGATTTTATGGCCTGAACTACGTTTGACTTGATCCCGAAAGGGTACGTAGGCAGCCTCACGGAGGTTCAGTCTCAACCAAAGAAAAGTCCAAGAATCCCAAGAATGAAACTGGGGAAGAAGTTATGTTTGTTAGGAAAGATACGATTTCAAAAGTTGTAGTTTTTGAACCTATGTTGAAATATTTTGAGCCTTTATACCCTTATTTCTAAACCCATCCAAAAGCCACATTACGGTCCAAAGAAAGACCTTCTGATCAATTTTAAGAAATGTTAATACAAGCAGGTAAGGTGATTCATGTTGTGGACAATACTCTGGTACCAGAAGAAAGGAAATTGAAAATGAGAGAGTCTTATTGGTGAAAACCCTCACGGGCACCGTAAGACGACGTGACTTGAGAGAAATAAAAATGAGAGAGTCTTATTGGTGAAAACCCTTACGGGCACCGTAAGGCGACGTGAGTTGAGAGATATTAAATGAGAGAGTCTTATTGGTGAAAACCCTCACGTGCACCATAGGGCGAAAAGTGAGTTTTCCGATGGGATAAATGAAGAAAGTATGTGGTTGAAAGGTGTTTGAAACATGGAAAAACAAGCAAGGTTTGGGTTTTGGTGAAAGTCAGATTGTGAAAGTATGGAACAACAAATGTGGCAGTTGACAGTTGATTGATTGGACAGACTAGGTTGGTTAATCCAAAATGCATGGCACTATCAATGGAATCAGCCTTTCCACTCAGATAAGTCCTATTCTCTTTCTCTTTTCAGAGTTTTTCTATCCTCAAAATTTTCGAGGTCATTGCATTTCATTTTTCTCGAAATCTATCTATAAGACATTTCAGTCAAGGCTAACTACCAGCTTCCCAGTTGTATGGCCAACGAGATCATAATATATCAAAAGAAAGTAAAACATGAAGGACCAATGCAGATTCCATCAGAGGGATAATCAGATAATTGGAGGGAGAAGTAAAGTTTCACAAGAAGGAAACAAGAAATACAAAACAACAATATGAGGGAAAACATTTGAGTCATCAGGATCAGACGATTTGAAAGTTAGCCGAAAAGTCATGGAAAATCAAGCAAGTCCAAAGAAACAAGTTGGAGCAAAGTCAGAAGCGGGAGCATGGCCAAAAAGAATGCCAGCAGCTAACCACCGTTTTTATATTAACAAATCTTTCTTTGATTAAAACAGGGGCAGAAAGAATTTTTCTTTGTAAGCAGGAGCCCACTTGGAGAACAAGGGAATACTTTCCGAAGTTAGAAAGCAGGCGCCCACCTGAAGAACAAGGGAATACATTCCAAACACAGCAGTCAGTCACCCACATGGAGAACAAGGGAAGTATAATGCATGTTTTATCTTTCAAGTTAAATATTAAGTAACACAACGTGCCTAGTTATCAAACTGGGGCAGAAAATTTTCTTTGGTTGTCTATTTTGTCGTAAGAAGGAGCCCACCTGAAGAACAAAGGGAATATTTTTCGAATTCAGCAAGCAGGAGCCCACCTGAAGAATAAGGGAATATCTTTTTCAAAGATAGCAAGCAGGAGCCCACCTGAAGAATAAAGGGAATATCTTTTCAAAACGCAGCAAGCAGGAGCCCACCTGAAGAACAAAGGGAATATCTTTTCTAATACAACAAGCAGGCATCCACCTGGAAAACAAGGAAAGTACAATCCAAATTCTAGCTTTTAATTTTAATATCTGATAACACGACATGCCCAATCACCATACTGGGGCAGAAAATTTTCTTTGGATGTTTATTTTTTCGTAAGCAAGAGCCCACATGGAGAACAAAGGAATACTTTTCCAAAGCAATCGTAAGCAGGAGCCCACCTGGAGAACAAGGGAATACATTTTAAAGCAATCGCAAGCAGGAGTCCACCTGGAGAACAAGGGAATACCTTTTTAAGCAATCGCAAGTAGGAGTCCACCTGAAGAATGGACACATATTTCAAAACATTGCCAAGTAACAGCCAAAATTCCATTGAAAGAATACAAGATTCAAGTTCAAGGCAACACAAGAGCAAGTTTTAAGGCATAGATAGGATTTCTTGTAATTCATAGAGCATAGCTTAGGCTAGCTTATTTTTATCTTTACATGGTGTGATAAGGGGTCAGCAAGCAGTAAACAGCAGCAACAACAGTGAGATTACAGCTTCTGGTAGTCCCAGCTACCAAACACTCCTGAACTACACTGACCTGATTCCTGTTTAGCCCGGGATATGTAGGAAACCTCTGAAGCAGGGTGCGGTCAAACTTTTCAAAAATGCTTCACACGGAATATGCGAATGGGCAAAAATCCCTCATTACCGCTCACTTGTCTTTGCACGAAAACTCTTCGTGTTTTCGGGCAAAGAGGGGAAGCTGTGAGCACGTGATTTTTGCCCTAATCAAATTATTCCTAAAATCCAAACAAAATAATTTTTCTTTATTTTTACAATTTTTGTTGATATTTTTTGCATTTTTTGTGTTAATTAGTTGCATAGTAATTCATATTACAAAATACAAAAATATGCATATGCATTAGGATTTTTAATTTCACAATCTTAGCATTAATTCATTCCGGAACAATTTAAGGAAAAATGAAAAATAGCATTTTATTGTTTTAATTGGAAATTGCTGTAAAATAGTTACTAAATAAATGTTAGGATTTAATTAGTTTTAGTTTAATTTCACAATCTAATAAAATCAGAAAAAAAAATATATAAAACTGGAAAAGAAGAATAAAAATACAAAATACAAAATGAAAATGCAATACAAAAAATATGTGAAGGAAATATAAGAAAAGTAAGTAAATAAAAGAACAAAAGAAATAAATGGATTGTTAAAAAATTTGGGCTAATTACCCAAGCCCAAACCAAAAATACCCCAGGCCCAGGCTTACACGATCCGGTCTGCCCCATTTATAGTCCAAACGACGACGTTTAAAATGATTTAATCCCAGCCCATGATAATCCTGATCCAACGGTCATGGCCTCACCCCTCAATAAATGAAACGGTGTCGTATAAGGGCCCAAGGAATCTGAGTCGTCAAAATATTTTAATCCAATAGTTGGAGGCGATTGTTATTCTTTTAATATAACAAATACAACACCTAAACCTAAAAATCATTCCTTTCGTCTTCTTCCTTAAGTTTAGCCGCCCCCATCTCCTTGTCATACCCGCCGGAACCCTACCGGCGGGAAACGCTACTTTTACCAACCGCCCTAAAAATAACACCACCGGACCTCCTTGAGACCCTCATTCTGCCCCTCTACCCCGTTTCTTTCAAACTTTGCCCTATCTGCTCGAATATTGAAAGTTGTCTCGCCGGAACCCAAACTCCGGCGAACAACACTTCATCTAACCCAACTCAAATTGACACAGTATCACCTCCTCACTTCCCTCTACCCGATTATGAAAGCCTTGAGCCTCAAATCTAATTGAAACGGCTCAAATATAATTTTGAAGATTCTCCGGTGAGTCAAAGGTTGAAAATTTTGCCGCCAAATTCTCCCTTTACTATTCTTGAAGATTCTGGTAGATGGTCAAGCAATTAAAAAAAATAATAAAAGCTATGTTCTTCTTCTCTTTTCTTTATTTCTGTTTCTTTTTTTTTTTTTTTTTGCATGCATGTTTGTTTTTTAGGTTTTATCATGAATCTTGATTCAATTCTGCTTGTTTAGTTTTAACTAGGGTTTACTGATTTTCTTATAGTATCTTTTAGTTTAAAATTAAAATTGATACTGTTGAGCTTCTATTTGATTAGTTTTGATAAATAAATAATTAGATAATAGTGTAAATCTAAAATTGCTGATATTAGTCGATACTGATAATTGTTAGTATTAATTGTTGATAATTAGTTTGATAACTTAGGATTAATAGACATGATTGGTTATAGCTGTAAAGTTCTCAATCGTTAGTTATTTAGATTTGTTAAATTCTGATTAGTTTTTGATAATTAGGTTTATAATGGTTTAATAATGCGGCAGCTAAATAATTCAGGGGGTAAAAGGGGTTAAATGGAAAATAGGTTTAGTTGGTAAATCTAATTTAGTTTCAGGGGTGTTTTAGGCATCTAAAAAGGGTTAACAGTAAATAACAAAAGGAAGGGGGGTATTTTGGGAATAGAGTAAGGGTAATTGGGTAGATTTTTAAGTGAAGTGAGGGTAAAAAGGGGATTACATTAGATTAGAAGGTTCTAGATGGGGTAATTAGTATAATTCCTAATAAATAGGGTAGTCAATTGAATAACAAGTTAAAAAATAAGGGAAGAATTGAAATAAAAGAGGGACCAAAGTATAATTAACAAAATTCGAACTTCCCTCCAAATCTAACTCTATAAATAGGCATTAATATGCCTTATTTCAGAAGTTTTGAAATCTGAAAAATTATCCCCAAGTAATCTCTCATTCTTAGATCTAATTTTCGAAATTCCTAACTGCAAAAAACCCAAAAACCTTAGAATTAATAGAAAAAAATCCAAAAGTGCTACAGTTTCATTGATTTGCTGTTTAGATTTGAAGTTGTGTAGTACTTCTCTCCTATTCTAATATTTGAAAGTGTGAGAAATTGTCACTGGATTGTCAAGTCTGCTTCTTCTGGCGTAAATTTTGCTATTATGGTTTAACTCTGGATTTTGAGAAGCTGTGATTGGCCTGTTCGTTGTTGCTATTTAAAATTTACTGATCGATCCTCTATTTCATTCTATTTCAGGTACTCATTCTCTAAGATCTATTCTATGTAATTGAGAATTAGAAATTGCAATGAAGATGATTTTTGAAGTTACTTGAGATTTGTTCTCTATTAGCCTTTAGTTTGTTAGTCATTTGATTAGCTATGATTGAATTGTATTTGCAATAGGCATATGAGTTGTATAACTGGACTCACGAACTGTTAAAGGACATTATAATGATGTGCTATTAGTTAGATTACTATTTTAGAATGATATTTTCTGAATTTTTCTTTAATTTGCAAATTGTGAAGAATGAAAGTTAGTATAGAGTGTTGTATATAATTGAAAATAGATTAATATGAGTAACGAATTGTGTAATTTCATTTCTTAATTTTATGAGTATTATGTTTAGACTTGAATCAGTTTGATACTGTTGTTCATACTGTTAGGTGTTTGTTTTAATATAAATTTTAAAGTAGTTTGTGGTTATTCTAAAATGAAATTGTGAGTAACAGATTTGATAATACGTTAATAATAGTAGCAAAAGTATAAGAGTGTAGTTGCACTGAAGGTCGATGAGGCGTTTTTATGGGATTTTTTCATATAAATTCACAAAAAATCAGGTTGTTTTGATTGATATTCTATTACTTAGTATATTTCAAATAGGATCTCATCTTGTTAGGTCAAGTATTGTCTCCTTTTGTTGAAATCTGGAAAACATATTGATAACAGTTACATCAAATTTTTTTTTTTAGAAATTCGTCAAATACATTTGAATAACATGAAGCAAATCTCAGTATTAATAGTTCAAGTTAAATTTGGGGCCAGTTTTAGATTAATAGAGAAAGTATAATAGTCTATGTGCAAGCCGTCTGGACTAAATGCTTTAGCAGGAGGCCCAGACCTAATTAGAGTGATATTCACTCAGATTTGGGCCAAGTTTGAGGTAGCCATTAATTCGTTAGTGTTTAAATGGCCTGCTTAGCTTCTTTTGCGGAAAAGCTTTGCTCCCACTTGCTTAGTCACTGGTTTAAACTTCTCAGGGCCCAAAAAATCCTTGCTGAAATTTGGATAAAAGCAAGGTCTAAGTGTAATGACATTAAAAAATAAATGAATAAACAGCTAAGGACATGGAAATTTAATACATGAATATAAAATTAAATTCTTAATTAGGTAGCGGGCTCAAGCTAAAAGGTACTCCCTTTTGTTTGATTTCGGACTTGAATTAGGAGTTCGAATTTATATTCACAGATTAATTGACCTTTAGAGACAAAAAATAGAAAACTTAGCTACTTTAGTTTGGCCTTAAATAAATAACAATGAGATGAGCCTCGCCAAATAAAAATACATAATTGCGGGGCCCTCATTGTTTACTTATTAGAATATTTAGTATTTGGGATAAGCCGTTTAGTTTCACGGCTTTCCCAAAAGATAACAATACGATATCCACTTTAGACGCGATTTTTGAATGATATTACTTTCCTAAATCCGGATGTGCATTTCATGCAACCCAAATCCAAATCCAAAAATGTCGAATAGGAATGTGTCGAAGGTCCGGGTGCATTTAATGTGACGTGATCCGAAAACATGTTCTTAAACGACGTCCACTTTCTTAAATAAAATAAATAATAATAATAATTGATAAAAGGTGGTAATTAATTCTAAAATTTCACAAGTAGGGTAACATGTATAAAGATCAAATTTTAGCCAAATATAACAATTAAGCGACTGTGCTAGAACCACGGAACTCGGGAATGCCTAACACCTTCTCCCGGGTTAACAGAATTCCTTACCCGGATTTCTGGTTCGTGACTGTTAAACAGAGTCAAATCCTTCCTCGATTCGGGATTCAAACCGGTGACTTGGAACACCATAAATTTCCTAAGTGGCGACTCTGAAACTTAAATAAAAAACGAATCCCGTTTCGATTGTCCTTAAAATGGAAAAACTCCTTTCTTATTATGTGACGACCCAAAGGGTCATCACCTATTTTCCTCATCTGTTCTGTGCTTTCGAGGCCTTCAAAAACTCATTTTATATTGCCTCGAGTTGCGTGCGCAGTCCGGGCGCGTAGCCGAAATAAATTTCTGTGTTGGAATATGTGAATTCTGTGAAAAATTTGAAGAATTTTGATATTAATATGATTATAGTTGACTTTGGTCAACATTTTTGGTAAACGGGCCTGGACCCGAGATTGGACGGTCCCGGAAGGTCCGTAGAACAATATGGGACTCGGGCATGTATTCGGAGTTGAAATCCGAGGTCTAGAACCTGAGTAGAAGAATTTTTCTGTTAAATTATTTTTCAGAAATTATTAAGGAAAATGAAAATGAAAATGAAAATTTATTGAAAGACAATGGTATCGGGCTTGTATTTTGATTCCGATGCCCGGTACAAGTCTTATATATTGTTTAAGTGCTTCTTGTAAAGTTTGGTTGAAACTGGACGTCGTTTGACGTGTTTCGGACTATAAGTTCCAAGTTGGAAAGTTTATGAGTTTTGAAATGAAAAATCATGAGCTTTGAGGCTCGATTCTATTTAACTGATGTTATTTTGGCAATGTGATCGCGCGAGCAAGTTCGTAGGATGTTTTTGGAGTTATGTGTATGTTTGGTTTGGAGCCCCGAGTGCTCGGGTGAGTTTTGAGTAGGTCCCGGGAGGCCTTGGGATTAAAAAAAATATCAGATGTTGCAGTGCAGCAGGTCCCACGCGGCCGCGATGCATTTCTGCACGGTCCGCGTGGATGGGTTCAGAAAGGCGTTGGTTGAGGCTCAGCCAGCACGGCCGCGTACCAAAACAGTGCGGTCCGCGCTGGAAGCCACGCGGCCGCAATGCATTTCTATGCGGTCCGCGTGGCCAGGTTCAGAGAAGGCGTTGGGTTGAGTTTGACCAGCGCGGCCGCGTACCAAAATAGTGCGGTCCGCGCTGGGTAGGTTCAGAGCGCAGTTTTTTTCTTCCATTTTCGGCGCGGCCGCATGGCATTTTTGTGCGGTCCGCGCCGGCCTCCTTTAAACTATATAAAACCCGAGAGTTTTAGCTATTTTACACTTTGTCAAAAACCAGAACATAAGAGGCGATTTTCCAAACAATTCTTCTTCTCCAAAACTATTGGTAAGTGATTTTTACTGCATTTTCTTTACTCCTTAACATCTTTAAACACAATTTCAACTTCAAAACAAGGATTTTAATGGGGAATTTGGGGAGTTTAGGGTAGAACTAGGTTTCCTAAATTTGGGGGTTTTGGACCTCAATTTGGGGTCCGATTCCAAAAACAAATCATATATCTGAGTTTGTGGAAGAATGAGTAATCAGGTTTTAATTCGAACCTCGGGTTTTGAACACATGGACACGGGGGCGTTTTGGGAATTTTTGAGAAAAACTTGGGAAAACCATTTTTATGCATTCAAACCAATTCATATAGTGTTTATTAAATTAATTGAACAAATTGTGATTAGGTTCGAGCGAATTGGAGGTTGAATCACGAGGTAAAGCAATAGTTGAAGGTTAAGCGGACTTCAAGGCTTTGAG
>MU774950.1:53591-90713 GCA_026770625.1 Nicotiana glauca
TACTAGTAATATTGTACTAAATATATTTAAGGAAAACTAATGACAGAAGTAGTAGGAAGAAGTACTTGACACTAGATATTGAAAATACTGACCGAAATAAGAATAATAACAATAATATTAATAGTAATAATTATAATAATAAATTCTCAAATTAGTAACCAAATATTTAATCTGAAGTAGATGTTTGCCAATCCCCGGCAATGACGCCAAAAATTTGATGAGACCAATGTGCATAGGGTTTTTCTGCTCGTACTCAGTCAAATTCTAGTATAGTTTATGATATCGTCCCACAGAGATTGGTTAATCTAGCCTAAAAACTTTTAATATTTTTACTACTATTTGAGAGAACCAAATTGATAAAAGGTGAGTTTTAAAACTTATTAATTAATTAAAGCAAAACAAACAATTTCCGAAAGATTTATAATTTAAAAAGAGTTGGGAATCGTTGAATTCACTTGATAATATTATTACAATAAAATCTCATTTTCTACATCTATTTCTATAAAGAATAATTACTTATTGCTAATACAATTATATTTGCTCACTAAGAAAAAGTCAATTAACAGCACTCCGTGAGGTTATGCAATTAATTGAGTTAAAACTAGTGACGATCAAACCGAAATATTTTCTTGCTTGAATTGTGCTAAAAGGTAGTAAAAACTTCGTGAGAATATTTTTACTAAAAATCAGTAATCTTGCCTAACAATTCCTCCGTGAGAATTAAAACTGAGACAAACAAGATTAAAGATTTGAAATAAGAGTTTTACAAAAAATTATTCTCACTCTACTACTTTATTCATTGGTTATTATATATTAATTTTGCTCCGTGAGAATTACAAAATTAATATAAGAATAACTTAAATAAAATATATAGAAGTGATAATAATGATTAGTTAGAAATTATTATTTCAGCACAGTATAAATTATACAATAAAAATTTCAAGCCAAAGATGTATTAAACTGAAATAATAGTATAAAAATATATGTCAAGCTTCATCAACTATCCCAACAAAAGAGATTACTCCATTATGGAGTAATTAAATCTCACAATAAAATGGAATTCTAGAATATTTTTAATACTCTTAGAAAATCCAAACACTTACCGAAAGAAAATAAAATAGTTAAAGAAAGAAGTTAAAACTCAAAGTTTAGATAAAAGTAGTTCTTCCACTTCCCCCCCTTTCCGATGCAAAATTGCCTTCTATTTATAACAAATCTTGCAAGCATTAAATGACTTAGACATGTCCAAGGAATGGGTTTGGACGCGTCTGAAGATATGATCTTGGACGTGTCTGAAGATATGATCTTGGACGTATCTGAGGATATGAGTTTGGACTTGTGATCTTGGAAGCGTCTGAGGATATGAGCTTGAATTTGTGATGTTGGACGCGTCTGAGGATATGAGTTTGGACTTGTGAAATTGGACGTGTCCGAGCTTCAATTATAGGCTTCCATTTCCCATTTGTGTTTGTCGTAGCAGACTTTCATCGACCATTTTGTCGATTTCTTTTGTTATTTATAATCTTTTTTTTTTCTTTTTTTCCTACAAAAATAGTTAGAAAGAGGCAAAATACAAAATATAATTTAAGTATATTATTTAAAATATAATATTAATAATATATAATAGGTAAATATTTTATATTCATCACCCATTTGTGTGTCCTGAGAGACACGGTGCAGCGGGGAGGTGCTACGAATGTAATCTTAGGTGATGACGGGGTGTTGAGATTGCAGGGGCGAGTTTGTGTGCCTAATGTTGATGGGATTCGAGAGTTGATCTTAGCGGAGGCCCATAGTTCTTGGTATTAAATTCACCCGGGCGCTGCGAAGATGTATCAGGACTTGCGGCAGCATTATTGGTAGCGTAGGATGAAAAAGGACATTTTTGCGTATGTCGCTCGGTGTTTAAATTGTCGGCAGGTCAAATATGAGCACCAGAGGCCTGGGGGTGTGTTTCAGAAAATTGAGATTCCCGAGTGGAAGTGGGAGCGGATTACAATGGATTTCATTACTGGGCTTCCGTTGAATCGGAAGAAGTTTGATGCAATTTGGGTCATTATTGATAGGCTGACCAAGTCAGCGCATTTCATTCTAGTAGCAGTCTCCTATTCATCCGAGAGGTTAGCGGAGATTTATATCCAGGAGATTGTTCGCCTTCACGAGGTGCCGGTATCTATTATCTCAGATCGGGGTACGTAGTTTACCTCGCGCTTCTGGAGAGCGGTTCAGCAAGAGTTAAGCACCCAGGTTCAGTTGAGCACAGCATTCCATCCTCAGACGGATGGTCAGTCCTAGCGGACTATTCAAATTTTGGAGGATATGCTCCGAGCTTGCGTCATTGACTTTGGAGGCTCGTGGGACCAGTTTTTGCCTTTAGCAGAGTTCGCCTACAACAACAGCCACCAATCTAGTATTCAGATGACTCCATATGAGGCATTGTATGGCAGGCGATGTCGGTCTCCAGTCGGATGGTTTGTGCCGGGAGAGGCTCGGTTGTTGGGTACTCACTTATTTCAGGAGGCCTTAGATAAGGTCAAGACTATTCAGGAGAGACTGCGTTCAGCTCAGTCTAGGCAGAAGATTTATGCAGACCGTAAGGTCCGAGATGTAGATTTCATGGTTGGTGAGCGAGTATTGCTCCGGGTGTCTCCTATGAAGGGTGTGATGAGGTTCGGAAAGAAGGGCAAGCTTAGCCCTAGGTACATTGGTCCCTTTGAGATTATTGATCGAGTGGGAGAGGTGGCTTATAGACTTGCATTTCCACCTAGCTTATCAGCCGTGCATCCAATTTTTCACGTATCTATGCTTCGGAGGTATCCGGCGATCCTACGCATGTGTTAGACTTCAGTACTGTCCAGTTGGACAAGGATTTATCTTACGAGGAGGAGCTGGTAGCTATTCTAGACCGTCAGGTTCGACAGTTGAGTTCGAAGAGCTTTCCTTCAGTGCGGGTTCAGTGGAAAGGTCAGCCTCCTAAGGCATCGACTTGGGAGTCCGAGTCTGATATGCGGAGCTGCTATTCGCACTTGTTCCCCGACTCAGGTACTTCTTTCTTTTGTCCGTTCGAGGACGAACGGTTGTTTTAGAGGTGGAGGATGTGACGACCCAAAGGGTCATCACCTGTTTTCCTCATCTGTTCCGTGCTTTCGAGGCCTTCAAAACCTCATTTTATATTGCCTCGAGTTGCGTGCGCAGTCCAGGCGCGTAGCCGAAAAAAAATTCTGTGTTGGAATATGTGAATTCTGTGAAAAATTTGAAGAATTTCGATATTAATATGATTATAGTTGACTTTGGTCAATATTTTTGGTAAACGGACCCGGACTCGAGATTGGACGGTCCCGAAAGGTCCGTAGAAAAATATGGGACTCGGGCATGTGCCCGGAGTTGAAATCCGAGATCTAGAAACTGAGTAAAAGAATTTTTCTGTTAAATTGTTTTTCTGAAATTTTTAAGGAAAATAAAAATAAAAATTTATTAACAGACTATGGTATCGGGCTTGTATTTTGGTTCCGACGCCCGGTACAAGTCTTATATATTGTTTAAGCGCTTCCTATAAAGTTTGGTTGAAATCGGAAATCGTTTGACGTGTTTCAGACTATAAGTTCCAAGTTGGAAAGTTTATGAGTGTTGAAATGAAAAATCATGAGCTTTGAGGCTCGATTCTATGTAAATGATGTTATTTTGGTGATTGGATCGTGCGAGCTAGTCCGTAGGATATTTTTGGAGTTATGTGTATGTTTGGTTTGGAGCCTCGAGGGCTTGGGTGAGTTTTGAGTAGGTCCCGGGAGGCCTTAGGCTAAAAAAAAATATCAGATGTTGCAGTGCAGCAGGTCCCACGCGGCCGCGATGCATTTTTGTGCGGTCCGCGTGGATGGGTTCAGAAAGGCGTTTGTTGAGGCTCAGCCAGCGCGGCTGCGTACCAAAACAGTGCGGTCCGCGCTGGAAGCCACGCGGCCGCAATGCATTTCTACGCGGTCCGCGTGGCCAGGTTCAGAGAAGGCGTTGGGTTGAGTTTGACCAGCACGGACGCGTACCAAAATAGTGCGGTCCGCGCCAACCTCCAGTAAACTATATAAAATCCGAAATTTTCAGCTATTTTACACTTTTTCAAAAATCAGAACATAAGAGGCGATTTTTCAAACAATTCTTCTTCTCCAAAACGATTGGTAAGTAATTTATACTGTATTTTCTTTACTCCTTAACATCTTTAAACACAATTTCAATTTCAAAACAAGGATTTTAATGGGGAATTTGGGGAGTTTAGGGTAGAACTAGGGTTCCTAAATTTGGGGGTTTTGGACCTCAATTTGGGGTCCGATTCCAAAAATAAATCACATATCTGATTTCGTGGGGGAATGAGTAATCAGGTTTTAATTCGAACCTCGGGTTTTGATCACGTGGACTCGGGGGCATTTTGGAAATTTTTGAGCAAAACTTGGAAAAATCATTTTTATGCATTCAAACCAATTCATATAGTGTTTATTAAAGTAATTGAACAAATTGTGATTAGGTTCGAGCGAATTGGAGGTTGAANGTGTGATCGAGTACGATGTATAAGCATGGTGACGAGTATCTATACATTGGTGTCTAGCATGACCGTGAGCCCTTTTGATATGAAATCCATGTTATTGGGGAATGTTTATACACTACTAATTTTACTCCCTTGTCGGGATGTTTGCTACGTAATTGTCTGATGTGTATCCCTTGTTTTTGACTGTTGCTTGGGGATTTAGACTGGTTAAACGAGGATAAATGATAAACAATGTGGATCGGATTGCACGCCGCAACAGTGGTAATTGTGGATCGGGTTGCACGCCGCAATGGTGATAATTGTGGATCGGGTTGCACGCCGCAACGGTGGTAATTGTGGATCGGGTTGCACGCCGCAATATGGTAATTGAGGATCGGGTTGCATGCCGCAACGATGGTAATATGTGGATCGGGTTGCACCCTGCAACGATGGTAAATTATGGAACGGGTTGCACGCCGCAACGGTTGTTGACATTTGTGGTTATGTTTGAATATTTATTCTTGTTTCACTGTGGAGTTAAGCTGTTTTGGTAGTTACTCTGGATTAAATGTTTATTTGTATTTTCCCCATAGCATATTTCCCCTCTCTTTATGTTGATTTTCTTGGTATTCGATATTTCGCTGTATACCTTATAATTGCACAGGTTTATGTGGTGTCCAGTCTAGCCTCGTCACTATTTCGCCGGGGTTAGGCTAGGCACTTACCAGCACATGGGGTNCTTTTTATTTATACTGTAGTCTCATCGTTTCGAGACAAACGGTTGTTATATTTCTTTCAGACCATTATATGTAGTTTATTCATAGTGGTTCGTGAGCTTGTGACACCAAATCTTGGATAGAGGATATTGTTGAGCAGTTCATATTTATTTCAGATTTTAAAATTAGACTTTCGCAGCTATTGTTAGTATTATTTTATACTATTAAATTGAAAACAGAATGGTTTTACTTATGGAAACGGTAAGTAAGTTGGCTTGCCTAGCTACCACGAGTAGGTGCCATCACGATCCCGCTAGTGGGAAATCCGGGTCGTGACATATTATATCCCTACCCGCGGTGTAGTAAAATGCCGATAAAGCTCTTCGGAAAAAAGGAGGTGTGACACTGACAACTATTCAATTGTTTATTCGACAACAATAATCCTAAAGTATGTTATTTGTTTAACTTATCGTGCTCTAATTTATCAGTATATGATCATACTTTTAGTTCAAAAACCGAAATACAACATTGGACTATGTTTACGGCGGACAAACAACTATTGTTCCGCAGTTAACATATAATTATTTAAATTCAATTACACAAACAAATTTAACGTTATTAATAAACAAAAAGATTCAGAAATTACTCCAATTAAACAATATTCAAAAAATCAATAAATATCATAAATTCTAACAAAATTTCAGAAATAGAAAAAAAGGCTCTTCTCTATGAAGAATGCCTCCTCGTTCTTCGTCCATTCCCGTTCGATGAAGAAAGAAATTCTTTCGGGTGTTTGGTCAGGTTTGCTTAGGCCGAGTAAGCAACTGAAGAAATTTCGTATACAGGTTTTCAGTATTAGAAAGATCTGGGTGATTGCAGTATATTTTGGCCTGTAGTTAAATGACAAATATCACAAATTATAAATTATTTTAATTTTTTTTGGAATTTAAAAAAAAAATAGAAAAATCATCCCTTTTTCTGCAATTTTTTAAAAAAACACAGAAAATAATCCAAACTTTTATTATTTCTAAAATTTTTAAATGGTCCTAATTTTTTTTGTTATTTCTTGAATTTAAAAAAAACTAGAAAAATAATCCTTTTTTTTTTTAATTTCTGGATTTACTTTTAAATAATAGTAAAATAACCAAATTCACTAGAGTTCTATAAATTAATTGGCCATTTATTAATACACACGTAATACATATAACATTTACAATTTATACGAAAAGGGTTTTGCGAAATACCTATATTTTTGAAATTTTTTTAAAACTTTCTATATGAATATAGGCCTTCTTTTCTAGCAATTCGACCTCCAATCTTGTTCTACGCTATGAATATACCTTGAATCTTATATTTTTGGAGTAAAATTTGGGTACACCTGCTTTTTGTGGGGCCTTGTGGGCTCTAATGGCAGAAAAAAAAAAATAGAAAAGCGGGAGGAGGAGGGGACCGTTCGCGTATGGGGAAGAAGGCTGGAGTCAAAATATTATGGTATAGCATATAGGCTGAACTTAACGGGGTAACTTAACCCGTTAACATATAACGCATGTATTATATGCGCTATATATAAATTGATTCGGCCTTTTTTTGCACCTATTTAGGTCGATTACTTTAATTTCGAACTCAAAAATTATCTACAACCCCCGACTTTTTCCTTCTGTTTTTGCATCACAGCCCAAGATTTTTTTAGTTCCCTAATTCAATGGCAATAATCATGAGAAAGGCAACTGTATGATGGTATCGAATAACCAAAATTAAAGAACATTCTTCTAAACCAAATATCAATGCCAAAATCCTGATAGAAAAAGAAAAAAAATACATCCCTTAGGAAAGAATAGTGTGTGTGTATATATATATATATATAAAGAAAGAGAGAGAGAGTGTAGCAGAGTTAGATCTGAGTAAAGATGTTGGGTACGAGGTCGTCTGAGTCATTCAAAGAAAGGAATTGTCAAGACTGGTGACTGTAAGGTTGAATTGTCATTTAAGAAAAGTTGTTAATTACTTTTAAGTCCTTTAAGTTTAGTATTTTATAATGGAGTCTGTAAGTAAGGTTATAGCTTGGAGGCGACACATGTCTGTCTTTTATTTTAGTGCCATTAGGGGGTGGTACAATACTTGTTGGTTACTCATTGGAGGGAAATTTAGTCATAGCATTCGCAATAGTAGTATATATCCTTTCCCCGTCAATGTAGATTATATCAGAGAAATGATAAAGCTTATTTAACTTTTCTTCTTGCTCAATTTTATAATACCATTTCTATTCTCAGTAGCTGTAACACTACAAGTGATATCTAGTGCCAGACTTTTCCGGTGAACTGTGGTAACATGAATCACAAAACGAAAAAGCTCCCAACGATAGTTGGCGCAGAATCGATGAAAAACATCAAACTTATATTGGTGAATCGAGAAGAAGAATAGAAATGCTTGAAAAAATTCAAGCTCGTTTGAATGTTGAGGCCATGCAAAGGCAGGAAGAAAGCAATCACATGCTCGATATGTTGCTGAGCCACTTTGAGTCAGAATGAAGGATTGGTTCGGCGACTTCGGGGAGATCGTTGGATGTGTTGTTTATTAGAGGTTCTTCGTTAGAAAGGGGCTATTCTTCACTGGGTGTTACGAGTAGACCCCTTAGCTCTCCAGTAACAACATCTTTTCCACAAACATGTAGGGGTATATCTTTTTCTGTTGCTCCCTTCAATCCAACCAGTAATACAACTACTCTACATATTTCTTTGCATATTGCTTCATTACCATGTAACATCGGTCCAACCGTATATTCAGTGGCTTCTTTATCACTTACCCGTCAACAATGACCACCAATATTTCATCTGTACATATTGTTTTTCCATACTTTGTTTCCAGCATAGGTATACCTACTTATGTACTCTAGAGTAACCCAACTGCTACACAAATACCCATGAGCCGCACCTTTTTACCTCATCTTGCTTATCAAGTGATTATGAACATCTCTTCTACATATCACAGTATTCAGTCCAATATGTAGCCCAACATCCAATTGAACTCCCTGATACCAGTCAATACTTTGGGCTCATTCAAAGGCCCAAAAGCCAAATTAATATTTCCAAAATTGGATTGTAATAACCTAGAGAATGTATCTGACGCTATGAGAAATACATTGAATTATACCAAGTGACTTCAAGTGAAAAAATGAGCTATGTGGCTATGCACATTAATGAGAAAATTGATACATCGTTTGATATTTACATGATGGAACATGGTGGTACTGTCACATACGAGATGTTTTGCTTGGATGTGTGCGGTAGATATGGCAACATCAAATCCATGGATATTGTTATTGATTTTAATAGACTACAACAATAGGCGGATATGTATAGCTATTTTAACAAGTTTGAGGACTTGCGTTTCTACTTGTTGCTAATTAATCCAACATTAAGAAACTTACTTTCTGTATTGCTTTGTTGGAGGATTATAGGCAGATTTACGGTTCATGGTGAGGGCATACAATCCTCATACAATGACTAATGCACTGGAAGTACCTAAACACCATGAAAAAAATATTAGCCTCTAGTTATAAAAATATTTAGTCTCCTAAAATATCCTCCACACAACTAAGAATTACCTTTCTTCCCAGCCCAAAAACAACTTCATATCAAAACATCAAGAGTGTACCACCTGTTGCGACCAGAAATTAACCCAACTATGAAAATGTTAAGGAAAAATTAGTAATGTTACATATGACATGATAATTACTTTTTAGGAAATATAAGCCCAAATATTTTAACTCAATAGAAGGAATATAAGGGAAAATAAATTTTGAAGTAGGTGAAGGCTCTGAAGTAATTGGGAACAAGAAGTGGAGGGAAATATGGAAGATGCTACAGTTAATATGATGGTAGGCTTGGAAGAGGAGGAAACTTTCCTAAATGTTATAGATAGCCTGGGAAGAGGCCCCAATATAATTAAACTTCTAGGAATCTTAAATAATGAACCAGTGATAATTTTGATTGACCGAGGGGTAATTCATAGCTTCTTGGACCCTCAATTGGCTGAAAATGTGCAATTGAACATGCAACAAATGATTCGGCCTATGAAAGTTTGAGTAGCTAATAGATGGATAATGCGGATTAATATCTTTTGTCCTAAGGTGTTTTGGAAAAATGCAGGTGAAGTGTTCCAATATGAATTGAGATTAATGAAGGTTGGAGGGTGTGATATAGTTTTAGGGATGGATTGGATAGACTTGGTAGCTCTTGTGGTTATAAACACTTGAACAGATGGTGTTTCCTTCTTTAGAGGAAGTAAGATGGTGACACTGGTGGGCTTTCCTAATTCACAGTTAATGGTGCCAGTGAATTCTAAGAAGATTTCAGGGTTACTGAATAGATATGATTGCAATTGGGTGGAACAAATATTTCAAATGCAATCAGTCCAACTGTGGTAGAAAAACATTTGGGTGCACTTGCTAGAGTGTTTGATGAACCCACCACCTGACCCCCCAGCTAGGCCTTATTATCATGCTATTGAATTGATTCTAGGAGCTGCACCAGTCAATCAACGACCCTATAGATATTTTCATGAGCAAAATGATGTCATCAAAGAATTATTTAAAAGATGTTAGAGGCTAAGACAATGATCACGGGTACATCTCCTTTTGCTTCACTAGTCATCCTTGTCAAGAAAAAAAATTCAACATGGAAATTATGTGTTGATTACCGAAAGCTCAATGAATTTACCATAAAAAAATAAATATTCGATTCCGGTGGTGGAAGATCCACTGGATGAACTCCATGGTGCTCATTATTTTTCGAAATTGGACTTGAGGCCGGAATACCATCAAATTCTAATAAAAGAAATCCATGAACATATAACAAGTTTCAAAACACATCATGGATTGTGGGAATTTACAATGATGTCTTTTGGATTAACAAATGCTACGGCTACATTTTAAGCCCTTATGCATTAGATTTTTGGCCCCCATTTGAGGAAGTTTGTGTTAGTTTTTATTTTATTTTATGACATATTGGTTTATAGAGCTTCATTATTGGAGCACTTAGATCATTTAAAATTGATTTTCAATTTACTGGCTAAGAATTAGTTCTATGCCAAGCATTCTAAATGTAGCTTTTCTCAAAAAAAAGTTGAGTACTTGGGCCATGTGATCGCCAGTGATGGGGTAAGCACTGATAGGGAAAAAGTTGAGGCCATGGCAAATTGGCCCAAGCCAAATTTGTTAATAGTCTGCATGAATTCCTTGAGCTTACTGGATATTACCATCGGTTTATCCAAAGCTATGCGATTATTTGTAAGCCCTTAACATCATTACTTTAAAAGGGAAGTTTTGTGTGGAGTATAGAAGCAACAAAAGCCTTTAAAGCTCTAAAATAAACTGAGTAGAGCACCTGTCTTGGCCTTACCAGATTTTAAGTTACCCATGTGGTTGAAGTTGATGCTAGTGGGTTAGAAGTTATAATGACCCCGTCTGGCCATTTTAAGATTTAGTATATCGTGCGGTAGTTTGGGACCTTGAGCATCTTCACTTCATGTATTATGAATTGCAAGTGTAGTCAGATTATATTTTCGGGAAGATCCGAGTTGATTTAGAAGAATAATTCTTAATTCGGAAGCATTAAGTTGGAAGAGTTGACAAAGGTTTGACATTTAAGTAAACAACCTCGGATCAGAGTTTTGACTGTTCCCTAGGTTCGTATGGTAATGTTGGACTTAGGCGTATGTCCGAATTTAGATTTGGAGGCCTTTAGGTTGATTTGATGTTTTTTGGCAAAAATTAGAGGGATGAAGGTTTGGAAGGTTGATAGGTTTTACAAAATTAACCACTTTTGGAATTCAAGCGATCAAAATAGGTGCCAAAAAAGGTTGAACCCCGTTAACATATTGCACATGTATTGCATGCACTATACACTACCTTTTTACTATCCAAATATTCTGGCTTTCTGGATCAGTGCCATGATAATTCATCGGTGTAGTGCATGTAATACATGCACTATATGATCATTTTATTTACTTTTTGAATCACAAACCTGATAATTGTACGACAAAGAACCTATCGTATGCATATTTCTTGGGTGCCAAGGGCACTTATAAATGCTTACTAAAGTCGAACGTCCATTCTTGAAGAAATCATTCTCGAGTAAATTTGAACAAATTTTGCTTTGTTCTTCAGCATCATCTAAATTTCTCTTCATTTTCATCAATCTATACAAAGTTCCATTTGAATCTTTTGACGATGATCAATAAGCGAAGAGTTAGGTTGTGTTATACTGGGGCGTCAAGACTGTGGTGGAGAATAACTCGGTGCATAAAGTATTGTTAAGTTTCCACTTACATTGGAGTATCACTCATTGGTATTTCTGATTTGTAAAGAATGAGTGTGAGTAAACGTTCGATGAA
Source organism: Nicotiana glauca (assembly GCA_026770625.1). NCBI lineage: Eukaryota > Viridiplantae > Streptophyta > Magnoliopsida > Solanales > Solanaceae > Nicotiana > Nicotiana glauca. The sequence goes on from MU774950.1 coordinate 65,211, forward strand.
TTTTAAGACAACCAGAAGTTATATGTATACGCTTACTCCACAAGGTGTGGCTTGTTATACTGAGTTTGACATCGATGCCGATGAAACTCTGCAAGATTTTTTAAGGAATCGGATGAACACATGGATGTTCTTGTCATAAACATGTTGAAAATATATGTAAAGTCCGAACATGACAATAGAATTGATGTTCCACAAACTATAACTAACATTCAACAATATGGAGTTGCTTTCAAAGTTGTCTTATCAGAACATGTTCTATATGAGAGTATCGCCTGATGTGAACGTATCTCTACGGCTTAATGAGGAGCGAGGATAAAACATTGCCAATATGGCAGCATTGAGGGTCGACAAGTTTATAGAATTCATAGCCTGAGTAGTAAATACTTACTTTGCTATAGTTTAACTATTTGTTTTATATGTATAATAATAATAATAATATATATTCCTTTCATAGGGGTGATAAGTGAGTATTTTACCAACTTATTTCGTCTTTAATCTTAGATTTTTTCTATGTTTGGTTGACAAAATCATGTGTTTAATATCATTTACCTCTATTTTACAGATTGTATGTGATTTAGAAGTGATATTGAAGAAACCAAGTGAAAAACGAGTAAAAAAAAGAGCTATAATGGATAATGAAAGTCTACCCAGTGAATTACCCTTCGCGAATGCGAAGGTGTAATGCGAACGCGAAGCAACTGGAAGCAAACCCTTCGCGAACGCAGAAGTGAAGCTTTAAGAAGCCAAAACTTCGCGAACGCGAAGTAGATATTGTGAACGCAAAGCTGCAGAAAACTAGTTTTTGTGAACGGGAATATATAATCGCGAACACAAAGAAGAAATTGGCAGAAAAACTAGGTAGTTCTGGAATTTTACATTTTTGATCCCGAAGAAATTTAATACACGACCTAGCTCATTTGTAATTTGCAAATCTTTAGCTTATTTTGAGTATAGAACACAAGTTTTGGAGCTTGGGTTCTGCACACACACTTGGGTCTTGAAGATTTGAAGTTTTTGGTTGAGAATTTCTTACCCATTTATGTTTATTTCTTCATTTTCTTGATTTGTATTGTATATCCAAGTGTATAATTTTTATTTCAACACTTGAATTTTGTTTATAAAAATATTCATATTTAAGGTGTGGATTAAATATCTTGAGTGCTTATATATTGAACGATTTTTATTTATAATAAAGTCAGTTATTGTTTCTTTAATCATTCTTGTACTATTATGTTTGCAAAGGGATTAGCTAACCCTTGGGCTTGCCCATTTACTTCGAATTAATTTTGGGAAAGATAATTCGGGATCGGGAAAGATTAATTAACAAGAACTTGAGGCTTTAACCCTCACTTTTTAGATTCTACCTAGGGATATGATTAAAATACTTGTAGCCATATTCGGGTAATCTTAATCTCTTAATTATTTTAAGGATAATTCAATTAGAAAGTCTTGTTAGTCTTCGGAAGAAGCTAATATAGAATTATTATCCAAGACTAATTAACATAAGCTCGCTCATATTTATAAAATCGGAAAATACATTGGATCGTTACTTCAGTATAATTCCCATTGTATCCATGCTTGTAGCCATTGATCATATTAGTTGCTTTCTATGTTAGTTTGCATTTTCGTATTTCGTTATAAATATTTTATCAAAACCATTCTAAGTGTTGGCTTAGCATAATAAGTGATAATTCTCTTACACGCCTAATCGCCTATATTTTGTTTTCTGTGGGATTCGGCGCTGGCTCATAGTTGGGTAAATTATAGTGCATGCGACCGTGTTCATTTACTTTTTAGTAGTGAATTTGGATGTCATCAAAATTGGCGCCATTTCCGTAGAACAGTTTGGCGTATTCAGGTTATTTGAGAAATAAGCGTGAGTGCTTTGGTCCAAACTTGTGAATATTTGTGTAATAAATTTTTCTTATCTTGGTTTATTTACTTGTTTGTTTATTGTTTATTTTCTTAGTTTTGAAAAATTGTATCATACAATGAAAATTTATTGGATGGTAGTTGTTTATACTTTTATGACCCGTGTCCTTATTGTGGAGGACCACACTCTTGAAAAAATTATTTAAATTCTCCCGGGGGCAGATTATGCGCACAATTTTAATCTCGTGAGTGGAGTATTTGTAATAATTGTGGTCATCAATATGGTCACTGGGATAATTATGCTTATGTGTCCTTCCCTTTCCCATCCCCCTCTATGATGATTCTACTTTTTGTGATAAAAATTATTGGGATACGGAGGTGGAAGAAATTGACCATGGCCAAAATGGAGAGTTCATGCTCACGTTAGAATGCCTACTTGAAGGAGAAAACTAAGAGCAAAATTCCTTGGAGGAGCTTTTGTAAAATAGCATCCAAAATGATTTGGCTCTTGAAAAGTTGCAATCACAAATGAGAGAAATGCTTGAAGCTTTAGAGAACGCTTACGTGAACGCGAAGAGCAATCACTAGCAGTCCCAAAAATGGCTAAAAATAGTAGCTTTGCACAGCTCTGCCCGAGACATTTTTTGCCCATTTCTTTGGCCTAAATACTTCCTAATACATTGTTTTAAGTGTCTATATGAGATTCTAATATTGTTGGTCTATTTTGTAGGTACTTTGGGAATAAAATGGATGTGGAACACAGTGAAATTGAGTAAGAACATGTCCTCGAAGCTGAACAAGAGGAACCTTTTGATCATAACCGGTATTTATATGCAGAATGTGAACGGAAATGTGAGGAACTCTTATAAGAAACCATCATTAGGGAAAGAGGAATTAACATGGAAAAGGTTGAAGATAAAATGATGGGCTTCTACATAAGATTGGTAGAAAGCAGGTTGATTTGTTTTGTCGATCGACCAAATAATGCCAACTACACATTAGTGTTGGAATTTATGCAAACACCTTGAGGACTGACTTCCAAGGAACCTTAGTTACTACTATGCGAGGTATGCAAATTAATTTCAGCCCTGGGGTAATCAATAGAATTTATGGCCTTCCCAATGCCGATAATGAGGTTTACATACACAAAACTAAAGCAGAAGGAAACCAGTGGTTAGTGGACGAATTGCATGATGGGGTGACCCCGATGTGGATGACAGTGCACAAGAGAGTTGATTCTCAAGACTTCACTATTGAGGAAAAGACATGACTCTCTATTATCTGTGACACCAGAGAGGGTACTGATAATTGTTGCTATCATGGATGGACTACCCGTGAACGTGGGGGAGCACATTGTTACAGAAATCGAGGAAGCCACCCATGGGAGGTCTAAGAGCATATTCTTCCCATCCTTGATCACTCAACTATGCTATGATATTGGTATTTTAAAATGCCCAAATAATGTTGAGAAAGGTCCGGGAAAGCCAACGATCCACCCATTGCTAAAAAGGGGGCGAGTGACAAGCCGAAAAAAAAGAGGATTGATGTTGCTTCCTCTTCATTTGGGCAGTTATCAGAGGCCACCACTGGTCCCCCGGATTCTTTGCACCTGCATTAGGGTCATTTGACCTCATGGGACCACTCTAGTCCGGTCCTCACACTCTGCATCACTTATCTAGTTAGATACAAGAAGTAGATGCACAGATCAGGCAGCTTATAGCTGGCCTTCCAACTGGCCAACCCGGGGCTAGAAAATCTATGGCACGGCTGCCCCACCATCCCTGGATGACATGGTCAAAGAGTAAAAAGTAATAATGAGAAAGATGGAGGCCATGAACAACATGTTAGAAAATATAAGCTACCGATAAAGGAAGATTAAGAAGCGACAGAGAAAGTTCAGAGAGCATGAGAAAAAGAAAAGTATATTTATGTCTAAAATGATGCACAAGCTGAGTTTATTATGTGTCTCACATGAATCAGAGGACGATGATGATAGGGATTTGTAGCTCAAATATTCTACCACCTGTAGCTCCGAGTGATGCAGTTTCAGGTAACACGTCCTTCATTTTATCTTGTTTTATTTAGTTGCATTAAAGATGGTGCAACGCTTTAGCTTAGGGGTGACTCATTTACATGTGATGATGTAGTTGGAGCATGATTTTTTTTTTGTGACAACTTGTATAGATTGGTTGACATTGTAGTTTAATAGTAACAATTTGAAGTTTAATTCTAGCATGTTAGCATTAGTTTATTTTTATTTTCATATTTATTTATTTTTTATTTTCTTATTTTGCTACTTTATTTACTTGTAGTAGTATATATTAAAATTCATAGATTTTTTTTTATGCCGTGGTTCTTTTCCAAAGAAATAATGTATGTCGAATCGGGTGACTTTTCTGATGGATGGCGTGACAACTTTCTTAAGGGATTAGTCTTGTTTAGTTTTTCTTTTTTTTAGGTAAATATTTGTTTTAGTTAGTTTAGTATCCAGGAGTGAATAAATTGGTTATTGGGTGTGATATTTTCTCCATAAACCAGTGTGTGGCTTGTTTGGTACCAACATAATTTAAACTTTGGCGTATGAAGTTTTGTTCTTTAAAATGAAAAATGATTGAAGTGATAATCCTTGTTGTGATTTTTAAGTTCTCTTTTTGGCTCTTTGATTTATTATATAGTCACTCGAGTTTGCATGTGCCATGTGTGGTGAGATTTGTTCTGAATTCTTTTGCATTATTTGTAGTCTAGAAGTTGCCCGGAATGTGCTTCAAGGCGAAATCTTAGACTAACGTGGTTTAAAAAATGATGTTAGGTCTTCCTTGGACCGTAATTGTGCCTTAAATTTCCTACCCTTGCATATTTTCCCTAGTCAATTCCTTTTGAGCCTTATAAACTTTTTCTTTGACAACCATGTTACAATCTTTAATTCTTTGCTATTTATTAATCTATCTTTTGGCATCCTACCTCCCCAAGTACTTTGAAAGTATAAACGTAGACTAATAGCCTAGGTTTGAGTTGAAGGTTGGAAAAGTTATGATGTGAAAGTTTCTTAAAAGGTGAAAGGTAATAAAAATAATGTGTGTGTGTATATATATATATATATATATATATATATATATATATATATATATATATATAGATAGTGGAACTTTCCTTTATGTTGAAAAAAATGATGAGTAAGAAAGAAGAAAAAAAGAAAGGAAAAATAAGGAATTGTGAATAAAAGGAAGATTAGGTGTGGAATGAAAAGTTAAGAAAGGATGAAAAATGCTTTTGAAGGAAGTGTGCTTTAATTGTTGCAAATTATAGTGCTTAGGGAGGTTTTGAGTCACTCTTATATAAATTGTGCCCTACCTTAGCCAAAAATTTACTTTACAATCCTTTAAGTCCTACTTGATTTTGAACCAAATGTGTCTACATTAGTGGAAAAATACATAAAGGGCAAGCCCATGGCACTACTTTTGTGCATTTGAATATCTTTGTGTGAGAGAGAGAGTTAATTCTTTCCATTTGGTATCCCATTTGTGTTTACATTGCAATCTATAAACTGCGATTCTCTCTTAATTGTTGGTACCAATCAAAGTCACTAGATTGTGTTTAATTTAAACCTTTTTGACTTAAAATGATATTTGGTATGTCACTGAGCTTAATTGATGATTTTATTGAAGGATATTCTTAGTTGTTGAATTGCTTGAGGATAAGCAATAATTTAAGTTTGGGGGTTTGATAAGTGGGTATTTTACCAACTTATCTCGTCTTTAATCTTAGATTTTTGCTATGCTTGGTTGACAAAATAGTGTGTCTAATATTATTTACTTCTACTTTATAGGTTGTATGTGATTTAGAAGTGATGGTGAAAAAATCAAGTGAAAACAAGTCAAAAAATAGCTAAAATGGACAATGGAAGTCTGCCCAGTGAATTACCCTTCGAGAACGCAAAGGTGTAATGTGAACGCGAAACAGCAGGAAGCCAACCCTTTGCGAACGTGAAGGAGGGATCACGAATGTAAAGCTTTAGGAAGCCAATCCTTTGTGAACATGAAGGAGGGATAAAGAATGTGTAGCTTTAGGAAGCCAACCCTTCGCGAATGCGAAGCTGCAAAAAACTAACATTCGCGAATGCGAAGAAGAAATTGGCAGAAAAACTAAGCAGTTCTGGAATTTCACATTTTTGACTCCCAAGCCATTTATTACACGACCTAACTCATTTGTAAAATAGCTTTGGCAAATATTTGACTTATTTTGAGTAGAGAACACAAGTTTTGGAGCTAGGGTTTGCACACACATTTGGGTCTTGAAGATTTGAAGCTTTAGGTTGAGAATTTCTTAGCCATTTAGTTCATTTCTTCATTTCCTTGATTTGTATAGTATATCTAAGTGTGTAGTATTTATTTCAATACTTGAATCTTGTTTATAAAAATATTCATATTTAGTGTGGACTAAATATCTTGTTGTGCTTATGTATTCAACGACTTTTATGTATAATGAGGTGAGTTACTGTTTCTTTAATTATTCTTGTTCTTTAATGTTTCCAAATGGATTAGCTAATCCTATGGCTTTCCCATTTACTTTGAATTAATTTTGAATAATTTGGGGTCAGGAAAGATTAATTAAAAGAACGTCTTGAGGCTTTAACCCTCACTTTATAGATTCTACCTAGGAATATGATTGAAATACTTATAGCCATATTCGAGTGTGCTTAATATCTTAATTATTTTAGGAATAATTCAATTAGTAAGTCTTGTTAGTCTTTGGAAGAATCTAATATATAATTATTATCCGAGGATAATTAAGATAAACTCGCCCATGTTTGTAAAATCAGGAAATATATTGGATCGTTACTTGAGTGTAATTCCCATTATATCAATGCTTGTAGCCATTGATCATTTTACTTGCTTTCTAGGTCACTTTGCATTTTCGCAATTAGTTATAAATATTTTTTCAAAATCATTCTAAGTGTTTGGCTTAGCATAATAAGTGATAATTCTCTTACACGCCTAATCGCTTACATATTATTCTCTATGGGATTCGACACCAGTTCATAATTGGGTAAATTATATTGCATGCGATCGTGTTCATTATTGTTACCGGAATATGCAAAATTCATGAAGGATTTTGGAATCAAGAAGAGATCGATGAATTGTGAGACAATTAAGATGACATATCAAGTGAGTGCTATTGTGCACTCAATGGCTCCTAAGTTGGAAGATCTGGGCGCTTTCACAATCGCTTGCACTATTGGGAGTGCCGACTTTGTCAAAGCATTATGTGATCTTGGGGCAAGTATCAATTTGATGCCCTACTCGGTGTTCAAAACTTTGGGAATTGGGAAACTAAGACCCACATCCATGAGGTTGCAAATGGCAGATCGAACAATGAAAAGGCCTTTGGGTATTATTGATGATATGTTGGTTCGAGTTAACAAGTTCATCCTCCCGGCGGACTTTGTGATTCTTGATTGTGAAGTGGACTATGAGGTACCTATCATTTTGGGTAGACCTTCCCTTTCTACGGGAAAGGCTCTTGTTGATGTGGAAGCCGGTGAGCTCACTTTTTGGGTGGGCAACGAAAAGGTGGTCTTCCATGTGTGCAAGTCAATGAGGAAGCCAAATAGTAATGAATTTTGAAATTCATTCGTTCGTGGGTTTGGTGACTGGCATGATTGTTGATGATAATAGTGCCACAATGAATGTTTAGGACAAATTGGAATCCGTTTTGCTCAACCTTGAAGATGATGAGGAGAATGAAAGCTATGTGGAGTGTGTGAATGCATTGTAAGGTATAGGGTCATACACCTATGAAACCCGCAACCTATACTTGGATCTTGAGAACCGGAAGACTCGTCCAACAAAGCCCTCAATCGAGGAGCCTCGACATTGAAGTTAAAGCCATTACCTCTGCATCTCAGGTATGAATTCCTTGGCTGTTCTTCAACTTTACCGATTATTCTTTCCTCTTATTTAACTAACATGCAGGTAGAGTCCACATGGAAGGTGCTACAAAGGAGAAAAAGGGCAATGAGATGGACTTTGGCAGATATCCGGGGCATAAGCACTGCCTTTTTCATACACAAGATTATTTTGGAGGAGGGTGCTAGACCCTCCGTTGAGCATCAGAGGAGGCTTAATGAAGCAATTCAAGAGGTGGTGAAGAAGGAGATAATCAAGTGGTTGGATGCCAGGGTTGTTTATCCCATTTCCGATAGCTTGTGAACCTCTCCGGTGCAATGTGTTCCGAAGAAAGAGGGCATGACTGTGGTAACAAATGAAAAGAATGAATTGATCCCTACATAAACCATTACCGGGTGGAGAGTGTGCATGGACTATAGGAAACTCAACAAAGTCACTCAGAAAGATCATTTCCCGCTTCCATTTCTTGATCAAATGCTTGATAGGTTGGCCGTACGTTCTTTTTATTGCTTCCTTGATGGATACTCCGGCTACAATCAAATTCTTATTGCTCCTGAGGACCAAGAGAAGACCACTTTCACAAGTTCTTATGGTAATTTCTCATTTTGAAGGATGCCATTTGGGTTGTGTAATGCACCAGCGATTTTTCAATGATATATGATGACTATTTTCACCGACATGATTGAGGATATTCTTGAGATCTTCATGGATGATTTTTCTATGGTAGGTAATTCGTTTAAGATTTTTTGAACAATTTGGATAAGGTTTTTGCTAGATGTGAGGAGACAAATTGGGTTTTGAATTGGGAGAAGTGTCACTTCATGGTCGAGGAAGGCATTGTCCTCGGCCACAAAATTTCAAAGCATGGTATTGAGTTCGACAAAGACAAAATTGAGGTGATCTCCAAACTCCCTCCCCTACATCCGTGAAGGGAGTGAGGAGCTTTTTGGGTCATGCTAGTTTCTATCACCGATTCATCGAGGACTTTTCCAAGGTGGTGAACCCATTGTGCAAACATTTGGAGAAGGATTCCAAGTTCCATTCCAATGAAGATTGTATGAAAGCATTTGAATTGCCAAAGTTCGAGTTGACTACCACTCATATTATCACCACACCAGATTGGAACTTTCCTTTTAAGCTCATGTGTCACGCTAGTGATGGTGCGGTTGGAGTGGTGTTGGTGCAAAGAATCAACAAAATCTTCCATCTGGGGTACTATGCTAGCAAGACCACGAATGATGCTCAAGTCAACTACAGAGTGACCGAAAAGGAGCTACGTGCTATTACTTTTGCCATGGAGAAGTTTTGGCCGTATTTGATGCATACTTAGGTAATTATTCACACCAACCATGCAGCAATTCGGTATTTGAACAAGAAAGAATATAAGGTAAGGTTAATGCAATGGGTACTTTTATGGCAAGAGTTTGATCTAGAAATTCAAGACCGCAAGGGTAGTGAAAATCAAGTGGCGGACCACTTGTCCCGATACGAGGAGGAGGAGAGGCCAAATAACGAACTTGTGATCAATGTTTCCTTCCCCAACTAGCAATTGATAGACATTTCAATGATCGGGTGGTCGTGGTTTGCCTATCCAGCCAATTATCTTATGATCGGCATTGCACCAAATGAGTTCTCTTCAAAACAAAGGAAGAAGCTCAAATGGGATTTCTTGGACTATTATTAGGATAAGTTGTATCTTCTCCAGATATGTACTGATGGTGTGATCCGATGATGTATTCCGTAAGAAGAACAAATTGGAATTCTTGGGGCTTGCCACTCTTTATCGTATGGTGGTCATCATGGCGTAGCTAGAACGGCTAAAAAATGTTGAGTTGTGGATTCTATTGTCCTACTCTCTACAAGGATGCTAGTGATCTTGTCAAGCATTTTGATGAATGCCAAAGGGCCGGTGGAATTTCTAAGAAGAATGAGATGCCCCTCACCACCATCTTGGAGATTGACATATTTGATGTTTGGGGTATTGATTTCATGGGATCGTTCATGAGCTATTATGGGAACACTTACATTTTGGTAGATGTGGACTATGTGTCAAAATGGATTGAAGCCGTGGCTTTACCCAACAACAAAGCTCGAAGTGCGGTTGATTTCTTAAAGAAGAACATACTTACAAGGTTTGGTACTCCGAGGGATATTATTAGTGATGGGGGCTCACATTTTTGCGATCGGGCTTTTGATATATTACTCACCAAGTATGGTGTCGCTCATAAAGTCTCGACTTCCTACCATCCTCAGCCAAGCGGACAAGTTGAAGTCTCCAACCTAGAGATCAAGAGTATTTTGTCAAAGACTGTGAATACCAAACAGAAGGATTGGTCAAGAACACTTGATGATGCTCTTTGGGTTTATAGGACGGCCTGCAAGACGCCGATTGGGATGTCTCCATAGGATTAGTGTTTGGGAAAGTGTTTGATCTTTCGGTAGAACTCGAGCATAAGGCCATGTGGGCTTTGAAGAAGTTGAACCTTGAGTGGGATGTCGTTGCAAACCTAAGAGTGGCACATTTGAATGATCTTGATGAATTCCGGTTCCATGCAAGTTTGTCCCTTTACAAGGAGAAGATCAAGTAACTCCATGACAAATATATCCACAAAAATGAGTTTAAAGAGGGTGATCTTGTACTTTTATGCAATTCCCGGTTATGGATGTTTTGGGCAAGTTGAAGTGGTGAATGTAACCCCCTTTGGTGCTCTAAATTTGAAAAATAAGAATGATGAGGTTTTTGGAGTATATAGGCACCGGGTTAAACATTATCTTGGCAAGCTTGATGATGGGCACATTGTGGCGATTCGTCATCTCAAGTGATTGGTAATCTGCATTGTGCCGCGACGTTAAATTAGGCGTTTCTTGGGAGGCAACTAATGTGTCTTTTTCTCTTTCTTGTTTTTATTCTTTATATTAGATAGACTTTATTTTGTACTCACTAGTTTTGAAGTGTATGGAGGAATGCGTGTGCATTTTAGGGACCATGCAAGAAAATTTCGCTTAGTGTCACAAAAGTTCGGACCCCACCAAAATTATGCGGACCGTACAACAAAACTGTGGCCGCACAATTCTCTGTGTGACCGCACAACTGGAAGATAAAAAATGCATGGTCTCTGAAGTTTGGCCTATCAAAAGTCCTTAAAAGCTTGTAGCCGCAAACATTTTTTGTGTGGTCCGCACTAATTATGCGGCCGCACTCACATTTGTGTGGTCCACAACAATTCTTGACAAGGACAGGTAAGGAGAGAGACCGCACTCAAAATCATGCGGTCGTACTCAGGTATATCTAGACCTGACGGGTCCGAATATAAATAGAGCACTTCATAAATTTTTACACTTTTCAACCTCTAAACTCCAAACGCCCTAAGCAAGTACAATGTGCTCCATTAGCTCTAGATCTTCTCTCATTTTATCAAGTTAGATTCTCACCTGCATCTTTATTACTGGGATGTTAATTTCCTCTTTTGATTCTTCAACTTTTGTTTTATTTTATTCTTTGATCTAGTGTTATTTCCATGCCTAAAAATTTCAAAGTGTAGTTGGTTTTTATTAGAATCATGTGGTTAGCATCTTAAATGTTAATTGGGGCATGGGTAAGTAGCTAATCATGCTTAATTGCTAGAGCCATGTCTAATTCTTGAAAAACCTTGTATGAATCATAAGGCAGTGCCCATGAAATCCAAATTATGCAGACGCACTAGTGGTTATGCGGCCGCATACATTTTTGTGCGGTCTGAAACTATCTGAGTTAGGTCAAGTATGTTCATGAATTGTGCGGCCGCACTCAAAATTGTGCATTTTGTGTGGCAGCATTCGAAATTGTGCGGTCCGCACTTTTGGTTCTGCGGCCGCACTTACTTTTATGCGGTCCACACTGCCCCTTCTGAGACTATCTTCTTGCAACTTTGAATAATTCTTCTGTATAAATTATGAGCTTCAATTCTAATTGATTTTTATTACTTGTGTGTTGACAATGGTTCGATCAAGTGGCAAGGGAGATATATCAAAAGGGAGGGAAAAACCCTCCTGAGGCCGGGGTCAAGGCAGAAGCAACCTTCCTCTAGCACTTCAAATAGTAAAAAGCAAGAAAGCCACAACCAATAGAGCCTATGAACCTCTGAGACCAGTGAGTACCTCCCATCCAGGGAAGCTTCTGAGGGTAACTATGTGCAAGCACAGCCGGAAGCCCAATCATAACAAATCCCGCGTAGATTTCATTTGGTGGATGAGTCATCTTTAGCTGCTAGTTTGTTTGAAGCTTCAGAGAAGGGTAGTCAAGATTCTAAGCCCTCTTCCTTACATGCCCCACCTGCTCCAATCAACTTAGACGATGATTATGATGTCCCAGATGATGGTAGAGGGGGCAATACTACAGTGGAAGGTTTAGAAAGGTCAAGGAGGCCAAAGATAAGGGAAGACAAATTTGTCAGTGCCAATGCCTTTGCAAAATTTAGAGACTGGTGGCCGCAAAGGTCGCTCACTCTTGAGCGACAATTCTTGATGAAAGATTTTAACAAGCACAACCCCAATGTCCTTAGGCAATTATAGGAGCGAAAAAGGTGGAAATGGTTTACCCACAACGTCCTAGATGCAAATGAGCACCTGGTCAAGGAATTCTATGCAAATGTAGCTCAAATCAAAAAGGGTACCAAGGTGAAAAAAATGCAAAATCCGAAAGTCTGATTTGACTCGTGTGCATTGAATTCATATGTGGGGTTTGAGGAAGTGGAGGCAGTCCAATACTTGGAGAAGTTGGCTGTGGGTTATGCAACTCGCCCATGGCTAGCTGAGATTCAGGAAATCCAAGGATCAACACCTCCGGGGAAAATAATTGGGGTTCCAATAGTCCAGGCTACCCTAAATTTTGAAGCAAAAGGGTGGAAAACATTCGCGTGTAGCCTCATTGATCCATGACTCAATGGGAACCAAATCCCACTTCCCTGTGCAATCTCGATAGCTTTAATAATGGCTAGGTATTCGATAAATGTGGGTGCCATCATGTCCACCACCATCACTTTAGCTGTCCAGAAGGGTGAGAGATCTTATTTATAGCCGAACTTCCTCATAGAATACTTCAAGGATCAAGGGGTGGAGCCAAAGAATTATGACACTAAAGTAAAGGACAAGAAGCCTTTCTCATAGTACCACCTTGAGGCAGCTGACAACCCGTAGTTCAAGGGTAAGAGTACTACCTCCGCTGGCTAGTCTAATGAGCCAGCGGTAGTAGTTACTGATTTGACCGGTAAGCCTTCAGCATCTGCCATACCATCCACAGCAGTCGGCCCTTCCACTATGACAACAGACATACCACCATCTTCCTCAGCCGGACCACCTGCTTCTGCTCGACTATCACAGCCATTATCAGTGCCGGCTTCATCTACTTATCCTCAAATTGTGCTGCGAGTCTCCCAGATATTGGCGAGTCTCAACAACTGGATGCAGGAAGCTATTACAAAGCTGACCGACATAGCCAGTACTATTGCAACACAGTCCTCAGCCCTAGTACAAAGCCATAGGTACTTCCGCCAGTGGAGGAAATATTGAAGAAGATTCTGGCTGACCAAAAAACTATCATTGCGAAAGTGGTGGCACATGGGAAATTCATTGAAGATTTGGGCAAGCAGGTCAAGAAGATACGGAAGTCTCAGGCATCAAATAAGTCAGTGGAAAAGCTGAGAAAAGAGATTGAAAATATTACATCTGCCGGTGATTTACCATTGGACCTGCTCATGGGGTCAGCAACCCCAGCAGCACAGGAAGCACCAGCAGTACCTGAGGCACCAGCGGCCGCCGACCAGTCTGAGAAGCTGGTTACGACTATCCACACCGCTGAGGAGATGATCCAGATGCTCAGCAACCCTATTGTCCATCAGCCAGGTGATGATGAGATACAACTGGAGACCGAAGGTGCTGCAGATCCCATACAGAATGAGACCAAACGAGGAGTTATCTTAACTCTCTACCATTCCCTATTCTTATTTTTGTTAAGCATTGGGGACAATGCTTATTTTGATTTGGGGGTGGTCTGTTTTGATTGATGGACATTGACATTTGGATTTGGCATGTAATAATGCTGATACAATTTTTCTTTTATCTCTATTTTTTATTTGGTGATGTATATATTCTCCCCTGATGTACATATTCAGTTTTCCTTATGTATATATTTATTTGACTTCGGTTTGTATATTCATTTTACTTTCTATAGTTTACTTTATAACTTCTTTAATTTGATTTTCAGTAGTAGTATAACTTCTTATTTACTTTAGTAGCTTCCTTTTAATTTTTTAACTTCTTTTTACGTTTGAGTGAACAATAAGCCATTGGTTTACAAAATGACATGATTCTTTCCAAAGGTAGATTTTGTGTAAACCGGGTGGCTCTATCCAATGATGGATGGTGTTGCAACCTTTTTAAGGGATTGAGTCCATTTTCTGTTTTGTTTTGGAAAATATAGTAGTAATGAATAAAAGATTCTCAAGCATGCTTCACTTGGTACCAACACATTAACCTACAACCTTATGGTTAAAAACAAGTTGCTGGCAGAAAATAGCTCTAGTTGTGACATTTTGACTCTTGTGTTGACTTAAATAGTCATTGAGTGGTTCAATCAAGCCATTTGGGATTCTCAATCTAACTAGGGTTGTTGTAGGCTCTCGACTCCATTCTCTTTAGCAATCTAAATGTGTAAGAGGTTAGATATTGCATTGCAAGTCCATGTATCCGTTATTATAGTCTATAATTTACCCCGAATATTTTTCTAGGCAAAATTGTAAGCGTAGCTTTGCTTAAGAAATGAATGTAGGCTCTGTCGCAGCCCCTTTTTCTCGCAAAATCAAGTTTATGACATTTGGAAGGACAACTCATTCCTTGTGGGAATTGGGTTTGCAATTGAAGAGTCGCCACCTAATGATTAGGGTGCACTAGGACACCAAAGAATTTAGATTTGAACAACCAGAGATAGGGTAAGGGCTTGAAATTATTCTAAGGGGAAGGTGTTAGGCACCCCTCAGAATCCACTAGTGTGGTTCCCGACCAGACAATTATTGTTAATTTGGGTACAATTAACATATAAGCAAATAAGGATTAAATAAGAGGGGATTTCAACACATAATGATTTGAAAGTAAACAAGGTTTGAAAGAGCAATTTAGAAATACTGACTTTTTAAAATAAAGAGTTAAAATGCTGAAAAGAAAGAAATAAAAAATAAAGGGAACGGGATCCTAGGTTTATTAATAATATGGATCAACCCACACAATGCGCGGTAATCACTCCTCAATGAGGAGCTACACGTGACATTATCGTGTGGTCATCATATCCATATCTACCCATCCCACCCCGTTAAGGTATTTCAAATGTGGATTGGTCTCGATTACTTATTGCATCCTGTCACCCATTCCCTTCCTATCAGTCTCGGAGGAATTTAGAACTACTAATCCTAAAGGGGAGGATATTAGGCTTATTTGGGGTTTCAAAGGTAAAATTCTACGGCAACATACGAAAACACGTATTGCACATTTTAGGGGAAGCACGTAAACAAATAGAGGCCCAGTTATGCCTCCCTGAACAGAAAAGCGCATAATTAGCATGACTTTCATATACTTTTTAGGTCTAACTAAAATTAAAGATGAAGGGATTTAAATATTGAGGTAGATTGGTTTATTTCATAACTCAAACAAGAAGTCCGAATTAGACCTGCTTGTTGGTTGTAATAAGTAACAGAACCAAAAATCAGTTTATAATTATTACCCTAAGGCTTGCCTAAGTGTTAAAACGGGGTCTTATAGACATGGTATCTACTGAATTCAGAAGGTAATAAGACATTAAAACTCGAGACGAATTATTTTGAAAATCCTATAGGCATGCTTGCTAGACTTTGGTAAAGCAAGGGACTCAGATTATTGAGGAGAGGCTGAATTAAATGAATTGATTAAAAGTTCTATAACTAATAGCATCCACTATTACTGATTTTATATCTAACATTAAGCGAAGAGAGTCAAATTCAATTAGATGCTCCTATAGGCATGCTTTCTATACATTGTTGGTTTTAAACCTTATAGACGTGGGGTAGAAATGCAGAAGCCTTATAGATATGGTATATAAATGCAGTTGAATATACGGAATTCAGAATAACCCTATAGACATGATTTCTAAGTGGTTGAATATGCAGAATCCTATGAACATGGTATCTATATGTAGTTGAATGTGCAGAATCCTATGAACATGGTATCTATATGTAGTTGAATGTGCAGAATCCTATGAACATGGTTTCTATATGTAGTTGAATGTGCAGAATTAAGAACAGTCCTATAGGCATAATCTCTACCCTTTGCATGCATAATTACCCACCCTTTTTCACTAGCCAACCCCAAATGTTTATTATAACTTATTACAAATCAAAATAAATAACATTACATCAGAAACTATAAAGAAAAAAATATAACCAGAAGAAGCCTGATTCTTGACTTCCTCTCTGAGTTATGAGATAGACCAACTCAAAAGACCACTGATCCAAAGCCTTTCTCCAATTTGAGTGTGTCAAAGTTCCCTAAAAGCCTCAACGGGACTTCGGGCAATGCTCACACCCAAATTCTATTATCAGAATGGGGATAAATGTAGTGCGGATGGGCCAGCCCTCAAGTGTCCAAGTTCAGAGGGAGCTCAAGGGGTCCCAAGGCAAGGCTTACAAGAGGGGGTAAAAACTTAAAGTCTAAGAGAGTGTGTGAGTGCATAAATAGAACTTTAAGGACTAGGGAAGTAATGAAAAGGGAAAAAGGTACTGGGAAATAGCTACAAAATTGATAGCTTTATAGAAAAGGGGGTCATGGATTGTGAACTTATTACAGGGAGCCTATACTTGGCAAGGGTAAGCTTTGGGCATGCACAACAATGGAGATACTGGCATAAGTATAAGCCTACCAGAACACACAACAACTGAGAAACATACGGGTTAGGATCCCGGGGGGATCAAGCTTTAGTCATGGACAGTAATATTTAGTACAATCATGCCTCAAACAAACCATAGCATCAAAAACATTGGGGTAGGGCTTTGGAATTCATAATAGAACAGGCAGAAGGAAATTACAGCATGCTAGAGTAAGATTGAACTATACATAAGCAATAGGTCGACATGCAAGTAAAGGTATTAAATAAACACATTGTAGTGATTGCTGAAAATCTTAATCAGAACATACCAGTTTTAAAGAAGTAAAATACAGTAAAAGCAGTAGCAGGACTTGAGAAAAAGGCCACAGTACCAGTAACAAGAGAGAATAATTTTAAGTGTGAGTGTGAGTTCAGAAACTAAAAGTGTTCGTGTATATGTGTCAATGCAAAAGCCAGGTATTTATAGTGTGAAAATAGGTACAAACTAAGTCAGGAAAATACTTTGGAACTGTGTACCAATTAAAATTAATCAAGATAAAAACCTCCTTTAATTATGGAGTTTAAACTCAAATAGTAAAGGCAGAAAACTTTCAAGGAAGGAAATCAAGTAAGCATCTTGTGCAAGGTAGGCAATTAGGGGTAAATACATAGGGGGTTTAATTAAGGGAAGAATTGATGAAGAATATTTGAAATACACAGTTGATCAAATAAGGTAAGAAACACAATATATCAATCAGCACATAGTAAATCTAGGAGTCAGGGATTCGAAGTTACGAATAAACCAAGTCAGAAATGGGAGAATGAAAGGCTAAGGAAAGTTTTCAAATTAACCTAAAAAATAGGGAAACTAATAAAATAAGGAAAGAAATCAATCAGAGTTGCATAAGGAGGTCTGAAATCAGTCCATAATTAAGGTTTATTTTGAGAAGAAAATTTAACATATATAAAGAGCGCACAAACATTAGGCATGTGAGGTTAAACCATGGCAAAGAGAAGCAACAATAATAATTACAAAGTTTGTAGATAGTGAAAAATGGTAGTCACATAGGTCGACTTAGTAATAGGGAGAAGAGGATATCAGAAGAATGCAAAAGAGTCAAGTAAAAGACCTTTCTGAAAAGTATAGTTTAGTTCAAAGGTTGGAAGAAACCAAATCAGAAGTTGAAACAAGGACTTTGAATCCAGTCGAGCAACTTCAAATAGAGGAAGTAGTTTTCAGAAGCTCGAATAGGTCCAAAGGAATTAGGGCTTTGAAATCAAACAAATTTAGAGATAAGGAACCAGCAAGTCACATAGCAAACTGTCTCAAAACTCGAATGTACCCCCAAATTTTAGGGTTTTCATCATCAATCGAGTATAGAGATGAAAGACAAGAAAATCAAAAACCTTAAGAAGAACTAAGGCTTTTAACATAATAAAACCAGTAGAAGAACAACATGAGAAACATAGTAGAAAAATCAACATAAGAAACACAGTAGGAGAACAACATAAAAGAACAAATTCGAAGAACAACATAAAAGAACACAGTAGAAAAAGAACACAGTAGAAGAATCAACACAAGAAACACAGTAGGAGAACAACATAAAAAACACAGTAGAAGAACAACATAAGAAACACAGTAGAACATGTTTAAAACTCAGAAGAGCTTCGAAATAAAGTTACAAAAAAACCCTAAATAAGAAAAGTCAAAAGTTCTGAAAGTAGAGTTTTGGAAAAAACCATGAGAAAATGTATAGGAGCTTAGAGAAAACACAGATCGACAACGGATATAAGAAATCAGAAGAACCTTGAAGGTTAGGGTTTCAGAAGAAACCAGATAGTGAGAAAGGCTAGGAAAGTCATTGATCTGAGCAGGAGAGGTCAAGATCAGGCTTGAATAGCCATGGCTGGCCGGAACAAAGTCAGAGACAGCCATAAAACTCGAACAAAACCAATTCTGCGCCAAGCTTCTTCAAGGTTTGACCTTGAAACCATAGTAACCAGCCATGTAGGAGTCATAGCAAGAGGATTCAGGCCTGTAATGGCTTTGGAAGCCATTAATTCAGGCGATTTTAGGGTGGAAGTGGAAGGAGGCGGCTAGGATTTCTAAGGGAGCTTGAGAGAGATCCAAGCGCAGCTACAGGTGAGAAATGATTAGGTTTAGGGGTTAGGTTGGGTTAAAAAAAGGAAGGGGCGGATGTGAGTCATTGATCTAAGTGATCAACGACTGGGATTAAAAGGGGGATCCGGGCCGGTTATTAAACGGGCCGTGGGTCGGGTAGATCAGGTAATTGGGCTGGGAAATTGGTTTTAGGAATTTGGATTAATTAGAGGTTCAAATCAGATAAAATTGAAGTGCAAATGGGCTATCATTTAAATAGCCATTTTCCCTCATTTATTTTATAAAAAATAGTAAAATAATTTCTAGAAGTAAATTAGAGGCTGTAAAATTATTAATAATACATAATTATTAAATTAAAAATATTGGAATCAATTTGATAACTATAAATATAGTTAAATCTTAAAAGAGGCCAATATTATAATTGCATGTAATTTAGCTTTAAAAATACTAAACAAATTTTAAAAAATATTTAAAAATGATGTTAGCTATATTTTAGTATAGGTATGGTAATCAAATAAATAAATCACCAAAAATAATATTTTTTGGAGTAATTATTGATAAAATAAGGCAATAAATTGATTTAAATTTTTTTTAAAAATTAAGGAAAAAGAATAAAACCATGGGGCATGCTTATATGTGCACATACATGCTATTTTTAAGGTAATTTGCATATTAAAATATACAGAAAAATATGGGTATCAACAACTGCCCCTCTTTACCCGAGAAGGATGAAAGAGTTATCGGGTAAAGATATGATGACCAATTTTGACCAGACGAGATGGTTCAATTGAGCTTAGGCCGTGCTCTGGTTTCTGAGCTGCCTACATATCTCTGGTCTTACAATAATCAGGCCGTATGTAGTTCAGGATCCGCCGGCGGAGTATGCCGTTTGAGACTTTCAAGAACGGATGCAGTATTTAGGACGTGGTGAGTGGTTAAGGTCTAATAGGGCTGCGGGAACTGGAGCGGGATCGATCCTTCCAATAGGGCCATTGCTCGCCGGTTTTCCTGAAGTTAAGCAAATACAAGTGTATATTGTGCATAACTTAAACATGATGCAAATTCCCGTCGGACCATGAATATTGTCTTTGGACGGTTAGGATGATGTCCTTAGACCATGATGTCCTGGGCCATGAAGCGTATAACAATAAAGGATTCGCAAGCCACGAAATGATGCTCTCGGGTTATGATAATGATGCCTCCGAACCATGATGCCATTGAATAATGATATGCAAAAGATTAAAGGGATCCTCGGGCCATGGCGTGGTGTTCTCGGGCTATGCAAATGGTGCCTCTGAACAATGATGCCCTCGGATAGTTTGGGGATCTTTCAGCCCATGAGATGCAATAGATGGAAATATTTCAGCCGCGCAACATGTAAAGGTGGCGATCTTTTAGCCATGCGAAAAATTTAAGGCGGCAATCTTTCAGCCATGCAGAATGTAAAGGTGGCGATCTTTCAGCCATGTATGTAAATGTGGCAATCTTTTAGCCGTGCAGAATGTAAAGATGGCAATCTTTCAGCCGTACAGAATGTAAAGGTGGCGATCTTTCAGCTGTACAGAATGTAAAGGTGGCGATCGTTCAGTCGTGCAGAATGTAAAGGTGGCGATCTTTCAGCCATGCTGAATGTAAAGGTGGCGATTTTTCAGCCGTGTAGAATATAAAGATGGTGATATTTCAGCCATGCAGAATGCAGATGGAAACATTGTTTAGTCTCGGAAGGTAGAATGGTAGCCTTATGCAATGCAGAAAAATGCAGAAGGAGACAACGTTTAGTCTCGAAAGCCATAATGGTAGCCTTATGCAATGTAAATGCAGATGGAGACAGTGTTTAGTCTCAGAAGGCAGAATGGTAGCCTTATGCAATGTAAAAATGCAGATGGAGACAATTTTTAGTCTCGGAAGGCAGAATGGTAGCCTTATGCAATGCAAAAATGTAGATGGAGACATTGTTTAGTCTCGGAAGGGAGAATGGTAGCCTTATGCAATGCAAAAATACATAAGGAGACTGCAAATGGTAATAGAGATTCTTAGCTGATAACAGGTTGCAATAATTGTGACTGCTGAGGATATTGTGATTTAGGTCATATCACCAGTGTGCGTAGGTAGCAAATGCAGGCCAATGTAACAATTATGAGAGTTGTATTCCTGAACCACGTTTATCTAGTGAGTGTGTAGCATGTCAGATGCTTTTTTCAATCCAAGTCTCTGCATCCAAAGAACAATCGTGAATTTTGTATAAGGGAAAGTTAGTTCGCATCCCTGCTGGCTTTGCTCGGCCTGTTCGGCTTTGATCAAGTGGTATGGTAGGTATCCTTGGGGGGAGCATTGCTGAACAAGGCAATTTAGATAATAAACATGCATGAATTTGTAAAAATAAGACATAAGTATATATATTTAAGAATAACTTTAAGATGAACCGACAATTGTGACGTGGCTCAAGACATTGTGATCTCTCTTGGTATGAAATTTTGAGGGTCCTTCTCAAAATTCTGCCCCAGTTTAATGGGTTGATGCTTCTGACCGCTACTTGAAATAATTGGCTGAAATTACTTTGGAATTTTGAGTGTCCTCCTCAAAATTCTGCCTAGTTTCCAATTTGGGGGGGGGGGGGATGAAATTTTTATTAAATTTTGACCAAACCCATAAGGCTGCCTGCGTATCCCCTCTTAAACGAGAATTAGGTTAGACGTAGTTCAATTTACATCATATATGAAAGCATAAAAATTACACATACTAGCACTTAACTGCATCTAAATGGATTGGTTTCGTCCAGACTTCTCCGTCCATTTCAGCAAGTATGAGGGCTCCTCCTGTCAGAACCCGGTAAACCATGTATGGACCTTGCCAGTTGGGGGGGAAACTTCCCTTTGGCTTCATCTTGATGCGGAAAAATTTTCTTTAGTACTTGCTGCCCTAGTGTGAACTGTCTTGGTTTGAATTTTTTGTTGAAGGTTCTGGACATTCTGTTCTGATAAAGCTGACCATGACATACTGCATTCATTTTTTCACATCTATTAGAGCTAGTTGCTCATAACGACTCTTCACCCATTCTGCATCATCCAACTCAACTTCTTGTATGATCCTTAAGGAAGGAATTTTCACCTCGATGGGAATGACTGCCTCTGTACATAAACTAGCATATAGTGGGTTTCCCCAGTTGATGTGAGGACTATGGTGCGATATCCCAACAGAGCAAATGATAGCTTTTCCCGCCATTGCTTATGCTTCTTTATCATTTTCCTCAATATCTTCTTGATGTTCTTGTTGGCGGCTTCTACATCTCTGTTCATTTTAGGCCTGTTGCCTGTAGAATTCTTGCGTATGATCCTGAAGGTTTCACGCATAGCTTTCATCAAGTCACTGTTGAGGTTGGAGCCATTATCCGTGATGATTGATTCTGGAATCCTGAATCGACAAACGATGAGATCGCGGACAAAGTCTGCCACGACTTTCTTAGCTACTGCTCTTTAAGATGCTGCTTCAACCTATTTGGTGAAATAATCGATTGCTACAAGGATAAATCTGTGTCTGTTGGAAGTGGCAGGCTCGATTGGTCCAATGACATACATTCCCTATGCGGCGAAAGGCCATGGTGAGCTTGTTGTATTAAGCTCATGTCTGCATGTATCTGATAGCGGTGGCATTTTCGGACATACTGGATGCAGTATGTTTCCATAGTCATCCAAAAGTAACCAGCCTGGAGTATCTTCTTGGCTAAGACAAAGTTGTTCATATGTGGACCACAGGTCCCATCAGGAATCTCCTATAGCAACTTGGATGCTTCCTTTACGTGGACATACCTTAGTAGTCCCAAATCAGGATTCCTCCTATACATGATTCCTCCACTGTGAAAAAAGTTATTGGACAACCTCTAGAGTGTGCATTTTTGAATAGGATTTGCAAGTTCTGGGTATTCTCCTTTTGTCAAATATTCCTCGATATCTTGAAACCAAGGTTTTTCGTATGCTTCTTCCTCAATATGGGCACAGTAAGCCGGTTGATTGTGGATCCTTACTGGAATGGAATCAATGAAGTTTTTGTCTTGATGTTATATCATGGACGACAAGGTAGCCAATGCATCGGCGAATTCATCTTGGATTCTGGGAACATGCTGGAATTCTGTCTTTGTGAACCTCTTTCTTAGTTCCTACACGTGATGCAGATATGGGAGTATCTTAGAGTTCTTGGTTGCCCATTCTTCTCGGACTTGATGTATGAGTAGGTCTGAATCTCCAATTACTAGCAACTCTTGTATGTTCATGTCAATTACCATCTTGATCCCTAAGATGCATGCCTCATACTCGGCCATATTGTTGGTGCAGGGAAACCTGATTTTGGCAGACACCGGATAAGGCTGACTATTTTTTGATTCTAAGACCGCTCCTATGCCAGCTTCTTTGAAATTTGCCACTCCATTGAAAAACATTCTCCAGCTGCCATAGGATTTTGCAGTGTCTTCTTCTACAAACGATATCTCTTTATCGGGAAAATATGTTTTCAAAGGTTCATATTCTCCATCTACGGGGTTCTCAATAAGGTGATCTGCTAGTGCCTGTCCCTTGATTGCTTACTATGTCACGTAGACAATGTCAAATTCACTCAACAGGATTTGCCACTTGGCTAGCTTGCTAGTGGGCATGGGCTTTAGAAAGATGTACTTTAGAGGATCCATCCTTGATATGAGGTACGTAGTATATACATAGAAGTAATGTCGTAACTTCTGGGCGACCGAGGTCAAAGCATAATAGGTGTGTTCCAAAAGAGAATTTTGAGCCTCATATGGAGTGAACTTCTTGCTGAGAAAATAGATGGCCTGCTCTGTCCTCCTCGTTTCATCATGCTGCCCCAGGACGCAATCGAAGGCACCATCTAGCACTGCGATGCAGAGTAGTAGAGGTCTACCTGGCTCGGGCGGGACCAAAACTGGTGGTGTTGACAAGTATTTCTTGATTCTATCGAAAGCTTTTTGGCAGTCATCAGTCCATTTGGTAGCGGCATCCTTCTTTAGCATCTTAAAGATTGACTCACAGATAACTATATACCGTGCTATGAATAGACTGATGTAGTTGAGTCTCCCTAGGAATCTCATGACATCATTCTTATTCTTTAGCGGTGGCAGTTCTTGAATAGCTTTGACTTTTGATGGATCCAGCTCTACTCCCCGGTAACTCATAATAAAAATCGGGGGCAGAATTTCATTGTCAAAGCAAAGGGGAAATCCTTATTTCTTTTTTCTTTCCTTTGGTAGGAGAAAGTTATTTTCCAGCAGGGACCCCAAATGCACATTTCGCAGGATTAAGTTTCAAGTTGTACCTTTGCAATCTATTGAAAATTTTTCTCAAGTCTTCCATGTGATCGGTGTCCTTCCTGGACTTGATGATAACATCATCTACGTACACCTCGATCTCCTTGTGTATCATATCATGAAAGATGGTAGTCATAGCCCTCGTAGGTAGCCCTTGCATTATTTAAACCAAACAACATCATGTTGTAGCAGTACATTCCCCACGGCGTAATGAAAGCCATTTTCTCAGCATCTTCTTCATCCATCCAAATCTGGTGGTAATCGGCAAAACAATCAACAAATGATTGCAATTCATTCTTGGCGCAATTGTCCATCAGGATGTTTATATTTGGTAAATGAAAGCCATCTTTCGGACTGGCCCGGTTGAGATCCCGGTAGTCAACACATACTTTAACCTTCCCGTCCTTCTTTAGTAATGGCACGATATTGATTAACCACGTCGGGTATTCCACTACCCTAAGGACCTTGGCTTTGACATGCTTGGTCACTTCTTCCTTGATTTTCAAACTCATATCTGGCTTGAACTTTCTGAGCTTCTGCTTTACCGGTGGACATGTCGGATCGGTTGGCAGTTTGTGAGTGTCACGTCCCAAATTCAAGGGACATGACCGGCGCCCGACCGGGTAACCCCAGCCGAGCGGACCTGGGTGCCTTTCCTATCCCACACATACCCCGTATTTTTCATCATCCATTAATCAAAGAAAATAATCACTTATTATTAAAACACCATTTTTACAAAACACACATAGTCACTTAATGAGGTTTACAACTTTCATCGCCCAATATACAAAATACATATTCACATAAGTTCACAAACCACACTTACTGTCTACGGAGCCTCTAAAAGTACAATAGGGGAATACAGTATTTGCCAGTAACAAGGCTCCGGCTATACCTTACACAAAATCAAAATAAAACTCCGGACACAAGCGGCCTGAGCCACGCAGGGCCCCGAGAAGAGTGGAGCTCACCAAAAAGCTTATGGAAGACGCAGGGGGAGCTACGATCGGTGGGCTGGAGTAACTGCTACTGATCCACCTACAATCATAATACGAATGTAGCACCCCTGGAAAAAGGGACGTCAGTACACTTGAATTGTACTGGAATGTATAACAAACCTTACCCTGAGTAACCTCAAGCCATACACAAGTAATAAACGATAGAAGAAAGCAACAATTGAGTGCACACAAGGAAAACAATCAAGGCAAACAAGTTAACAAACTCTCTTTTCCCCATCATCACTTCCACATTTTCAATTTCACAACATTCTCATATTTCATTTCAATAGTGATATCGATCACTTTCCACCCTTATTACCTAGGCCACCCTTATTACCTCGGCCACCCTTATCACCACAACCCACACCTTATTACTTCGTGTTGCGGCGCACAAGCCGATCCCACCGAGCAATCACAATTCACAAACA
>MU774950.1:91066-160063 GCA_026770625.1 Nicotiana glauca
ATTCGCAATCACAACTTAGTTTATTGCCATTTACTTGCACAATCATATCGGATGTTTTAAGCAACAACGCATGAGGCACAATATTTACATGAATTCACAAATAATTCACACAAGTAAACACATCCTGATCTCAAGAGTTTAACTTCACAACTAATTCATGGAGATATCACATACTAAGTATTCGGACGCCAAACAAAGCAATTTTACAAAGGTTAAAGTTAGCCATGCATACCTGAAGCTGGATTCCTTTCTAATTCCTACTTCTAATTCACCAAAAATCTAGCAACGTCAATATAGTGCACAAATTAATACACATAACTTGGAATTAAAGTTCACAATTGCTACTCAAACTCATTTAGGTTATCAACCCCTCTTTGAATACTCATTTACCCCTACCCAATTCCTCATACTAGATTTTAGGTTTTTAATAGACATGCATGCATGATTTCAACCATTATTACAAGGACTAATGCATGAGACTCCCCCTCTTACTGTAAAGTAGAAATTTAATGGGAGAAGTTAGGGATTTTACCTGTAAGGAAAGGGGGGTATGAAGATAAGCTTGAAATTTCCCGGCCCGGATGGTTTTGAAGAACCAAATTTTGGAGAAGATGACTTTCTCTCTCAAGATTCTCTCTTCCTCTCTCTTAATTTGTTCGCATGATTGTTAAAATGAGGGGGTTGAGGTGTTTTATTAAAAAGGGGTCGGGTTTTAAAATTTAGAAAAATAGAAGCCCAAGCAAAATCTGCGGTCCCATTCTGCAATCGCAGAATCGAAATGCGGTCCGCAGATTGGACCGCAGAAATGCCCCCAAAACTTTGAAGGTCTTCCTGGGTCTGCGATAGGAATGCGGTCAGCATTCCTGTTATGTGATCGCATTTTGCACCGCAGAATTTACCTCCACAAATATTTGAGGAATTTATGCGATAATTATGCGGTCCCATATTGATTATGTGATCGCATAATGGACCGCATTTTCAACATCAATTTTGAAAATTCTTCTGCTTCACTCTGCTGTAGTAATATGGTCTGCATAGCTGATCTGCGATCGTATTCTGGACCGCATAATGACAATTTTCTGGAAAATCGATTCTTTTGATTTTTAAGTGCAAAATTAGTAAAAAGGGTAATTCTACACATTCCCAACATATAATCGGACCTTGGCACTACGATCTACTAGGTTTTGAGCACAAGATTTTACGGGGCCTTACATCCTCCCCCACTTAAAATCATTTGTCCTTTAATGAGGATTTTTGAAACATCAGTTGGTTTAAAAAGCATGATATGCAGACTTTCAAAATTTTCGCTAATTCCCATATTTTAGAAAAATTTCGCCAGAGTTTCCTTGGCATTATGGACATATCTACCTAACAGAGGGCCCCCGAAACACAAATTCCACACACCATAATAGGATTACAACCATCCCTACAACTGTCATAAAATTTCTACCTTAACAATTACACACGTTTGATCACTTGATACGTTTTTCTTATGAATCAGTAATCTCAATGAGTTTCACATAATCTAACTATTTCAACATACTACATGCATACAATTAATTTGTTACCAACTTATACAACCATTAATTGATTACTTATCACAAGAGTCTTTATCAAACTTTCATTTACCAAAGAGATGCTCATATGACTTAAAACAATCACGACACCTGTAAGTCTTGCACAACTAGAGGAACTTCACTAGTGTTAGGAAGGAAACAACTCAGACACGATGATAGTTGTTTTAGAGATAGAAAGGTCACATAATTTCCTCTAAACTTGATTAAACAGATGGGGATATTTCTCTTTCATTTCCTTCTCCACTTCCCACGTAGCTTCCTCAACCCGTTGACTCCGCCACAACACCTTGACTGAGGCGACTTCCTTATTTATCAACTTACGGACTTGTCTATCAAGAATGGCAAGTGGAACCTCTTCATAGACAACTCTTCATTAACCTCGATAGTCTCGACTGGCACGATAGTGGATGGATCTCCAGCCACTTTTTTTCAACATGGACACGTGGAACACCGGGTGCACTAATGACATTTTGGGAGGCAATTCCAACCTATAGGCCACCTGTCCTATCCTTTGAACGAGTCGATATGGCCCGACATACCTAGGACTCAACTTACCTCTCTTCCCGAAGCGCATGATTCCCTTCATAGGGGATACCCTCAAGAACACCCAATCATTAACTTAAAATTCCAATTCTCTCCGACGAACGTCCGCATAAGACTTTGGGTGACTCTGAGCAGTCTTCATCCTTTCCTGAATGATTTTAACTTTCTCCATAGCCTGGTGTACAAGATCTGGCCCTATCAGTTCTGCTTCGTCCACTTCGAACCACCCATTCGGAGACCTACACCTTCTTCCGTATAATGCCTCAAATGGGGCCATTTGAATGCTAGCATGAAAGCTGTTATTGTAAGCAAATTCTATAAGGGGCAGGTGATCATCCCAATTACCTTTGAAGTCCAAGACACAAGCCCGCAACATATCTTCAAGCGTCTGAATAGTCTGCTCTGCTTGACCATCGGACTACGGATGGAAAGTCGTGCTGAGATTCACTTGCGTACCCAAACCTTGCTGAAATTTCTTCCAAAAATTAGCTGTGAACTGAGCCCCTCGATCCGAAATAATAGAGAGAGGAGTACTATTAAACCTCACTATTTTCTTGATGTACAACCGAGCATACTGTTCTGTGGTATCGGTGGACTTGACTGGCAAGAAGTGAGCTTATTTGGTGAGTCGATCCACTATCACCCAAATTGAGTCGAACTTTCGCTGAGTGCGAGGTAATCCTACCACGAAATCCATGTTGATCATCTCCCACTTCCACATTGGTATTTCCATAAGCTGGGTTAAACCACCGGGCCACTAATGCTCAGCTTTTACTTGCTGACAATTTGGACATTTAGATACAAAGTCAGCCACACCCCTCTTCATACCGTTACACCAATAAATTTCCTTGAGATTGTGATACATTTTCGTAGAACCCGGGTGCACCGAATACCTGGAATGATGAGCCTCCACCATTACTCTCTCCTGAAGGTTATACACATCTGGAACACATAGCCTTCCTTGACATCGTAGCACATCATCATTGTCGTTGAGTGAGAATGCCGAAGTTTTGCTGTTCAGAAATGCCTCCTTCATCTGTGCCAATGCTGGATCAATGAACTGTTTTTCCTTGACTTCCGCTACAAGCGATGATTCTGCTCTATTACGCACCATAACTTCCTCCTCATTTGGGGTCGAAATACAAACCCCAAGACTGGCCAACTGATAGACCTCCCGAGCTAGGAGCCTCTGATCTACCCCCAAGTGAGCCAAATTACCCATGGATTTTCAACTAAGGGCGTCGGCTACAACATTCGCCTTACCCGGATGGTATAAGATGTTCATGTCATAATCCTTAAGCAATTCTAACCACCACTGCTGCCTCAAATTTAACTCCTTCTATTTGAACAAATATTGGAGACTCTTGTGGTATGAGAACACATCCACATGGACCCCGTAAAGGTAATGCCACCATATTTTCAAGGCAAATACAACTGCTGCAAGCTCCAAATCATGCGTCGGGTAATTCTTCTTGTGATTCTTGAGTTGCCTTGAAGCAAAAGCTATAACTTCCCACGTTGCATCAATACACACCCCAAACCGACCCTGGACCCATCACAATAGACCTCAAATTCTTCCGTGCCTTACGACAAGGCCAATATCGGTGTCGGGGTCAACCTTGATTTCAATTCCTGAAAACTTCTCTCGCAAGCGTCGGACCATTGGAACTTAACTGCTTTCTATGTCAATTTAGTCAATGGGGAGGCGAGGGTAGAGAATCCCTCCACAAACCTCCGATAGTACCCGGCTAAACCCAAGAAGCTACGAACCTCCGTCGGGGTCGTGGGTCTAGGCTAATACTTCACCACTGCAATCTTCTGGGGGTCCACCTGAATCACCTTACTAGAAACAACATGACCTAGAAAAGTGACGGACTCCAACCAAAATTCACATTTTGAGAATTTAGCGTACAACTGGTGCTGATGAAGAGACTGCAAAACTGCCCTGAGGTGATAGGCATGATCCTCCCGACTTCGCGAATAAACAAGGATGTCGTTACTGAAAACAATCATGAAGGAGTCTAGAAATGGCTTGAAGACCCGATTCATAAAATCCATAAAAGCTGCCGGGGCGTTGGTTAGCCCAAAAGACATGACCAAGAAATCAAAGTGACCATAGCGAGTTCTGAAAGTGGTCTTGGGAATATCCTTCCCCTTAATCTTCAATTGGTGATATCCTGACCGTAGATCAATTTTGGAGAAGAATCTCGCACCTTGCAATTGGTCGAAAAAATCATCTATCCGAGGCAAAGGATACTTATTTTTGATGGTGACATTGTGGAGCTGCCAATAATCAATACACATCCGGAGTGACCCATCCTTCT
Organism: Nicotiana glauca; assembly: GCA_026770625.1. Lineage (NCBI taxonomy): Eukaryota > Viridiplantae > Streptophyta > Magnoliopsida > Solanales > Solanaceae > Nicotiana > Nicotiana glauca. The sequence goes on from MU774950.1 coordinate 95,511, forward strand.
TCCTGACAAAAAGAACCGGAGCACCCCACGGCGACACACTCGGTCGTATGAACTCCTTCTCTAATAAATCCTTCAGTTGCTCCTTTAACTCTCTTAACTCTGCTGGCGCCATTCTGTATGGAGGAATAGATATTGGTTGGGTATCTGGCAATACATCAATCCCGAAATCAATCTCCCTATCTAGTGGAATTCCTGGAAGCTCATCTGGGAACACTTCAAGATACTCGTTCACAACCAGCACGAACTCGAAGGCAGACACTTCTGATGTGGTGTCCGCCACCTGGACCAAATGATAGATACATCCCTTTTTAATCATCTTTGAAGCTTTAAGGTAGGAAATAAACCTACCCTTCGGCACCACACCATTTCCCTTCCACTCAGTAATTGGCTCATTAGGAAACTCGAGCCTCAGGATTCTCGTTCGGCAGTCAAGTTTAGCAAAACATACATAAAACCAATCCATTCCCATAATGACATCAAAATCTACTATTCCAAGCTCGACAAGATCGGCCATAGTATTACGACTACATACCGCAATAGGACAATTCCTATAAACTCGCGTGGCAATGATAGAATCACCAGCCGAAGTAAATACAGAGAATGACTCATGAAGTTGTTTGGGTTCTATCCCAAAGCTTGAAGCAATGAATGGGGTGACTAAGACAAAGAGGAACCCGGATCAATAAGAGCATAACAATCAATGGCCAGAACAGACAAGATACCCGTAACCACATCTGGAGAAGCCTCTGCACTCTAGCGACCACTCAAAGCATAGAACCGGCTGGGTCCACCTCTACCACGAGCCCCTCCCCTAACTGTACCACATCCCGTCAGGACTGGAGGACGTACAGATGATGTAGCAACAGAAGAACCGGGTGACTGAGCAGATCCCTTACCTATGCCCTGACTGGGCACATGACAGTCTCACTGAATGTGACCTCTCACCCTGCATCTAAAATACACCGGGATATCCAAGTAGCAATTCTCTGTATGAAATCTCCCACACTTGGGGCATGGAGCCCTCCCCTGCTACTGTGATCTCCCTCCCGAATGACCGGACTGATGGGGCCTCCTACTGTCTGAACCTGGTCTCATGCGGCATCTCTGCTGGTAACTATGCAGAGATGGTGGTGCACTCTTTGAGGACTGAGCATATGACTGGGATGACCCTGACGGCCCTCTCCCCTGAGATGATCTCCCTGAGTGGCCCGCTGACCGGGCCCTGTTGCTATTCTCCCTTTATGCCCGAATCTTCAATTTCCTAGCCTCTGTGGCCTGAGCGAATCCCACAATCTTTCCATAGTTCATGTTTGAGTGTAAGTCCGCTGTAGCAGCCTCATTAACTACCAAGGGACTAAGGCCCTGAACAAATCGCCGAACTCTAGCTGCCATGGTCGACACTAACTAAGGAGCATACTTGGAAAACCTCACGAACTCCATGTGGTACTCCCAAACACTCATGCTGCCCTGCTTGAGGGTCTCAAACTCAATGGCACGGGCTGCTATTGTCTCAGCAGACAAGAAGTGGTCCATGAACGCATCTACAAACTCACCCCATCTGGCTGGAGGTCCTCCATCCCCACGGGAGTCCTCCCACATTTCGAACCATGAATACGCTGCTCCCCTCAACCCGTATGATGCCAACTCAACTCCCTCTGTATCTGAAGGTTTCATCACTCGGAGGGTCTTATACATTTCATCAAGGAATTCCTGCGGATCGGCCTCTGGATCTGTGCCTGAGAATTCTGGAGGGGCTAGCCGCAAAAACTAGTTAACTCTGAAACTGGCTGAACCTCCCTATCTGCTAGAGGATGCAGGGGCATCTTGGGATCTCTAGGCCTGAGCGGCCACTAACTGGGTCAATATGTGGATGGCTCCTCTAAGGTCCCCATCAGAAGCATCGGGACCAGGTGCTGGGATGGTGCCAGAATCAGGAATATCAGTGGGAGGGATGGTGGCACCCTCTGCCACTGCAGGGACAGGAACATGCCGGTCTTGGACAGACGGGCCAGGTAGGTTCAAGGCCGGGGAGTCACTCTTACCCACAGCATCAGATTCATAGCCTCACTCGTGGCATTAGTGCCGAGTCTAGCTCTCTTCTTAGGTGCCATTACTGAAAAAGTTCGGAACAAAGCACGAGTTAGATATAGATACTTTCACATTTCACTTCACCGCACGATACGGAATAACAACGAAGTGGGATTATTTCCTAAATGTCCATGTAGCCCCCACTTATAGATGTGGTCGACTTCACACTGATAAGTAGGGCTCTACCAGACATGACTCTGAGACATCCTAGGACTCCTTTAAAACCTTAGGCTCTGATACCAAGTTTGTCACGCCCCAAATTTGAGGGATATGACCGGTGCCCGACCGGGTAGCCCCAACCGAGCGGACCAGGGTGCCTTTCCTATCCCACGCGTACCCCATATTTTTCATTATCCATTAATCAAAGGAAATAATCACTTATAATTAAAACACCATTTTTACAAAACACACATAGTCACTTAATGAGGTTTACAACTTTCATCGCCCAATATACAAAATACATATATACATAAGTTCACAACCCACACTTACTGTCTACGGAGCCTCTAAAAGTACAATAGGGGAATACAGTATTTGCCGCTAACAAGGATCCGGCTATACCTTACACAAAATCAAAACAAAAATCCGAACACAAGCGACCTAAGCCACACAAGGCCCCGAGAGGAGTGGGGCTCACCAAAAAGCTGATGGACGAAGAAGGGGGAGCACAAAACAAGGCGATTTTACAAAGGTTAAAGTTAGCCATACATACTTGAAGCTGGATTCCTTTCTAATTCCTACTTCCAATTCACCAAAAATCTAGCAACGCCAATATAGTGCACAAATTAATACACATAACCTCGAATTAAAGTTCACAATTTCTACTCAAACTCATTTAGGTTATCAACCCCTCTTTGAATACTCCTCTATCCCTACCCAATTCCTTCTACTTGATTTTAGGTTTTCAATAGACATGCATGCATGATTTTAACCATTATTACAAGGACTAATGCATGAGACTCCCTCTCTTAGTTTAAACCAGAAATTTAATGGGAGAAGTTAGGGATTTTACCTGTAAGGAAAGGGGGGTATGAAGATAAGCTTGAAATTTTCCGGCCCGAATGGTTTTGAAGAACCATATTTCGGAGAAGATGACTTCCTCTCTCAAGACCCTCTCTTCTTCTCTCTTAATTTGTTCAGCAAGATTGCTCAAATGAGGGGGTTGACGTGTTTTATTAAAAAGAGGTCGGGTTTTAAAATTTAGAAAAATAGAAGCCCAAGCAAAATCTGCGGTCGAATTCTGCGATCGCATAATCGAAATGCGGTCCGCAGATTGGACCTCAGAAATGCCCCCAAAACTCTGAAGGACTGCCTGTCTGTGTGATAGGAATGCGGTCTGCATTCCTGTTATGTGGTCCGCATTCCTGTTATGCGGTCGGATTTTGCACCGCAAAATTGACCTTCACAAATCCTCGAGGAATTTATGCGACGATTATGCGGTCCGCATATTGATTATGTGATCACATAATGGACCGTATTTTCAACATCAATTTTGAAAATTCTTCCGCTTCACTCTGCGGCAGAAATGCATTACGCATAGCTGATCTGCGACCGTATTCTGGACCGCATAATGACAATTTTCTGGAAAATTGATTGTTTTGATTTTTAAGTGCAAAATCAGTAAAAAGGTTCAGCTCGCCATGATGAATTTTACACATTCCCAACACATATTCGGACCTTGGCACTACGAGCTACTAGGTTTTGAGCACAAGATTTTTTGGGGCCTTATAGTGAGCCACAATAAATGTGCTCAGGCCCGTCATGTCATCATATGACGAGGCGAATATGTCCTCATAATTCTCTTAGAAACTCTGTGTATTCCTTCTTTTTTGATAACGATAAGTGAACAATGATTTGTGTTTCCTTGACATTTTCTGTCTCGTCTAGGTTGGACTTTGGTCTATTTTCAAAATTCTCAACTTCTTTAATAATTTCTTCCGATATGTCATCTTCTTTTGAATCTATATCCATTTGTTGTGTTGTCTTATTGCATGTCACAATCATCGGTTCATCAAGATAAGTAATAGTAATGCTGTATAAGTAGAGTATTGAAAGAAAATAATAAGAGTGTTAATTAATAAGAAAAAATTGAAATGCTTTGATAATTCCATAACTATTTTGAAAATTAAAGATCTTATTGCGGAAATTTAAAAATGTGAAAAAAAACTAGTAAAAATAAAAGATAGTGCACGATGTTTGTTCAGCCTTGCTACCCTGAGGCTCGCCGGACTCTGGTGGTTCTGACAGTCCAGTTATTGAGGCATGCTCCTCCACTCATATCTTGTATGGAAGGGCCTTCCACCCACTCCTCCTCGAGAAGGACACGACAATCCATATCATCATCTTCTAGGAACAAATTCCTCACCACCGCTAGTGCTTCCTCTTCTTCTGACCCATAGATAACATTGACTGGTTGGAAAGTCTGTTGCAAGTGTGGTATTGGCTGCTCCAGCGGATAGTAAGGACTGTGCCATGGTGGCAACCAGTTGTTGAGTTCTTCCCAGGTATACTCATATCCTAGACCAAAGGTGGTGCCATGCTTCTTGAGTTTAATAGGCTTAGCAATTCCTTGGAGGTTCTTTCCAAGCCCCTTACCCGGTTTGTACTAACTCTAATTCAATATACTCTTAATTTTGTTGTCCCACCATTTGTCCTTGTCAACGGCGTTGACTCATTCAATGTGGTGATAGGTCTCCCCACCTAACCTTCTTCTGTTTCTGATTGCCGGAATGGTATGGCGACTGTATATAGGATAGCTAACGTCGCCGTGAATGATTACCTCCTGGTGATTCCATTCAAACTTTATTACTTGATGCAATGTTGATGCTACGGCCCCAGTGACATGAATCCAGGGTCGTCCAAACAGTAGATTATAAGATGCCGGCACGTCTATCACTTGAAAATCCACATCGAACCAAGTAGGCCCCATTTGCAAGCACAGACTAATTTCCCCAATAGTGGACCTTTGGGAGCCATCGAAAGCTTTTACGTTGATGGCCCCATCTCGTGCAGTCCCTTACCAAATGTCCTGAGTGTTTCCAACGGTCAAATCTTGAGGTTGGATCCCCCATCAATAAGGACTCTGGTGACAAAATAATCTTCGCATTGTACTGTGATGTGCAATGCCTTGTTACGTCCCAACCCTTCTGGTGGAAGCTCATCTTCACAAAAAGTGATCTTGTGACTTTCCAATACCTGTGCTACCATGTTAGCCATCTCTCCGTCGGTGATTTTGCTTGGAACATAAGCTTCACTCAGCACCCTTACAAGGCATTCTTGTGTGCATCGAAATTTTGTAGCAAAGCAATGATAGAAATTTCCGCCAGTGTTTTGTTCAGCTGATCAATGACCGAGTATTCATTGGCCTGTATCTTTCTCCAGAGATCATCCGGTCTAGTGTCGGTGATGGTTGGCTAGCAGGAAGCTTGCTTGCTTGACTCAGCCAGATGTTCCGAGGTATAAACTCTACCAGATCTCGTCATACCATGTGCCGCAATAGCTTCCTCGAACATAACCTTACCTTTCTTTCTTGCCTCGGCTGCGTAGTCCTATGGGGTAGCCTTTGTATGGAACAGTGTTATGGATGACATTGCCATTGGAATTGACGTAGCTATCTTCATCTGAACGGAGCCTGCACCTTCGGCGGTAAAACTGCAACTTTTAATAGTGTACGTGCCTTTGCTGGAGATACGAATTCGACCTCAATTGACTTTGGCATCTTTGAAAATGGTGGCGCTTCAAATTCCAGTAGTATGGACATATTTACCTCGACATCCCCCGAGGGCTGAATCTGGACTATGATCGGATTACGGGTGACTATTGGTTTCTTTGGGTCGTCACCTTCTGTGATCAAACTAATCAATCCTTTGGGATCCCAATCATCCTTTATTTCAATCATGTGAACGCATCCTCCCTTGTGATGAGGCAGAGGGTTATTGAGGACATTTGTACCAGGCTCCTTCGCCAAAATAATCTCATTATCAATTAGAGTCTGGATCTTATCTTTCAGAGAATAGCATTCATCAATGGTGTGTCCTTTCATGCCGGAATGTTATGTACAGGATTTATTTGGATTAACAACCTGAGAAGGGTTCTCGGGGGTTACAGCAGGGATAAGGGTGACATAACCAGCAGTTTTAAGTCTTTCATACAACTAGTCGATAGGTTCAGTAATTGTCGTACACTGTTTTAGAGGTTTTCGGTCATAGTTTGGCCGAGGTCTAGGGAAGTTTTGGTGTGCAGGTGGGGATTCATAGTGGGATGGTTGAGTATTGTAGGTTTGGTAAACATGTGCAAGTTGGGAATATTTGGGTGAAGCAGTCTGATATGTGGGTGGTGGAGGTGATTGATAAGTGGGTGGTGTCATACCTTTTTTTTTCTACACCCGTATGGACATAAAAGAGTTTTTCAAATTAAAGGACAATCGAAACGGAATTTATTATTAAATATTCAGAGTCGCCACTTGGGAGATTTATGGTGTCCCAAGTCATCGGTTGAATCCCGAATCGAGAAAAATATTGACTTTGTTTAATAGTTCGCGAACCAGAAATACGAGTAAGGTATTCTGTTAACCTAGGAGAAGATGTTAGGCATTCCCGCGTTTCGTGGTTCTAGCACGGTCACTCAAGTGTCATATTCGTCTTAATTATCTGATTTTAGAACATTCTGAACCTATGTGCAAATCTTAACTTTAACCGCCTTTATTCATTTTTAGAGAAAACTGCAACGTTATTAAAATATGTCTCGAACCACGTCACACAAATGCACCCATGGCTTTTTACATATTTTAACATCGTTGAGACTTGGATTTGGGTCACATAAATGCGCACCCGAATTTAAGAAGGTAATTCTATTAAACCAACGTGCCTAAAGCAACTACACGTTTGCGCTTTGTGAGGTCCATGGAATTTGCTAAATGGCACGCCTCGAATTCTAAGGTTGAGTTAAAGCTAATTAAAATGAGGGTCACGCAATTGTCATTTTATTTGGCGCGACGCACCCTGAATTATTTTAAAGGGCGTTACTCAACTAAAACCAACTACGTATGTTTATAAGGTATTTTTCTTAAACTACTTTAAGATTATTGCAAGGCCGAGAGATTATGGAAATTAGTTGTGGAAGTAAGGAAGTAGTTAGCTTTGTCATTAAAGAACAGATGGGCCAATAACATATTCACGAAATGGGCCTGGCATATAACTTGTCTGTCTCAATAATTCACTTATGGAATGGGCTCAAACTAACGGCTTCCTAAGACTATAGAAAGCCCAGCCAACGTAAATACTCACCCAACAGCCTATCAGTAAACAAAGCAACTTAAATCAACTTAATCAAATTCATAGCAACTTTCAACCAGCTTTGTTTTCGAATTTAGGAATGAAGCTAACAAAATCATATAACAGCATAAAGAAGCTTTACACTTGAACATATAAACATGAAAGAGACAAAGTATACTGAAAGATGTCCGAAGATGCTCAAATTCTAAGCTAGTATATTACTCAATTGAACTAAACTGTTGCGCAAACGACCACCTTCACATTATTTAATACAATTTGGACTCATGGTTTGATGTTGAAGCTTTTTTTCTAATTTTATTTAACCCAGGAATTTCAATTTCAGATCCTGTTTCGAATGAACAAAAATATCCGAATTTCAACACATTTAATCAATTCTCTTACAAGTCAAGAATATATACAACACAAATCCAATTGAAAGCTAAAATTCTAGCCCATACTTGTTATCTCATGGATCAGGACTGAATCCTAAAAGCATTCATTAACTATAATCGTGACTGAACATGCAAGAGTCAATTAAATCACCTAACACCACAAATCCCACAAATTTACTTTTAAAACATGCTGAATCAACAAATACTAAGCAAACTCCAATTACAAATATCCTAAAATTTCATAAATTAACAGCGTAGTCCTGCTTATACATACCATAACAGTAAATTGAAGTAGTTATACTAATTAAGACATTTCTGTGGCTGAATATTATAAGAACAAATGAGGTTGGACAAAAGGGATGAAATTCATCATGGATTTCATCATTTTTATTCAGATTCCAAAGCCAGACTTCAAATACATCTAGATGATATCCATGGAGTTTGGAGAATACCTGGTACAACAAATAAATAAGAAAAATCTAAGGTTAAGAGGATCGAACAGCAGTAACCCAGCAACAGTAATTCCAACAATTAAAACCCAAGAAATCAACTCAAAACCCAGAGAATGAAGCAATCAATCCCAAATAAAATCAACTCCAAACCCAACAACCAAAATCCAGCACAAATGAATCAAAAACCCTTGAACACCACTGATTCAGCTCATTTTCAACCTTCAATTGCTTAGAAGCTGTCTCATAATCAATATCACAAGAATTCCTAAAGATATTTTAATATGACAGTGACTTTTTGTATTTTAGCCGTCTGATTTTTTGTATATTTTGCTCTCTAATTCTTCAGGTTTTCAGAATGTCTAAGGCTGCTGAGAATGAGAGGTAAGAGGTCCTTATATAGGCATGCCTAAGACAACCCTAGCCTAACTAACCAATAACCTTTTTACCCCTTCTTTTTGACTGTTTTACCCATCTTACCCCTTTTTAAAATATCTGAAAACCCTCTGCTCTTTAACAAACCAGCTCTCACCTTATCCTCTAGAACATTCCTCCCAACAAGAAAGATTCCCTCAAATCCCCAAATCCCCGAATTGACCCTGGACGCCCATGTTTTTACTTTAACAGACCTCATGGGTCAAGTTGATCCAAGGTCCAGCCTCACACTAGACTGAATTTCCTTTTCTTTGGGCTGCTGTGTTGTTAGATTTTATCGCCCTTGGGCTTGTGAATCCTTGAAGCCTAGATAGCGATCAAGACTACAGATAGGTGATCCCAGCAATCCTGGCATGAACGGAGCAAGACACAAGGAGAAATGCAAGTGACAAGCATTCTAGAAAACTAAACAAAAGCTAAAGGAAAAAAATGCTAATTACCCTTATATGCTGATAATCACTATTATGACTTAAACTTAAACATGCAACATATATTCCTTCGAACTAACTAAAAAAACAAAAGAAGAAGAAAGAAGTAAAAGACAAAAATGCAACTTGGGAGGCATACCAAGATGGACAGAAAAGATGGAAGATAGAAGGGAGGGAGACAATAAAGGATGAACAAACAGGATAGAAAATGACGAGAGATCGAGAAATACCTAAAATAGGCAGACCAAATTGTAGACTTGGACGGACCTCCGGTACTCTCCCATTTGAACAGAAATTGGCATTAATCGAATGTTCTTGTTGCGAACAAACTATAAATACAATTTTCAGGACGAATCACTCTTGGACAGTTGAAGAATTAGGAGACTTTTCTTTTGCTTTCTTAGATCTGAAACTGGCCTCGTTTGGTGATGATTTGAAGGGATATGGAAATGGATTAGGGGTCAGAGGTGAGTGAGGGTTGTATGGTGTGATTTTGGCGGTGATTTGAGCTCCGCCACCGGCCGAAAATGGTGAAGGGGTATGAAGGCGGTGCTAGGGTTGGGAAAGAAAGAGACGAGGGAAATGACCGGATGGGGGAGGGTGTTTAGTCTAAGGTGGTCTCTTAGACTTTAGGACATATTTAACTAATATGAGAAGATTAACTTCTACCGTTGGATGAGCTGAAATGAAAGGCTCAGATCATTCCAAGACCAGGAACTCCAAACGACATCGTTTGGTTTTCTTTAAAAGGGTGGACCGAGTTTGGGTTTATGGGCTAGACCAGGGCGGGTAAGGAGGGGAAATTAAGGGGATCCGTTTGAGCCTGGGGAAGTAGAGGGAATTTGGACCAAGTCCCTTCAACTTTTTTTTTATATCTCAAAAAAATTCCTTTTTCCTTTTTCTTCTCTCTTGTTTTTTCAAAATTTAGTCAAAATCAAAATCAATTTCTAGAACTTAATTAACTAAAAACTAATTAAACCTAAAATGATAATTAACACAATTAATTAAAAACAAATTGACACAAAAACTACTCAAAATCAAAGCTAGAATTAAAAGCGCAAATTTAACTATTTTTTTGTGTTTTTTATTTTATGAACAATTTAATTACTAAGTAATTCTTGAAATACAAAATCAACCACTAAATGCACATGCATCACATTTTTTTGTTTTTTTCACTAATTTGAAATGCACAAACAAAAATACAAACGATTAACAGAAAGTGCCACGAAGTTCACAAAATTGTAAATAATAAAAGAAAATATTTTTTTTTGAAATTATGGGAGTAATTCATATAGGGCAAAATCACGTGCTCACAGCTGCCCCTCTTTGCTCGAAAACACAAAGAGTTTTCGTGCAAAGATAAGTGAGCAGATACGAGCAATTTTTTCCCGTTTGAATACTCCGTGCGAAGCATTTTGAAAGATTTGACCGCACCCTGCTTCGGAGGTTTCCTACATATCCTTGGCTAAAAAGGAATCAGGCCTGCATAGTTCGGGAATGTTTGATAACTGGGACTACCATGAAGCTGTGATTTTACTGTTGCTATTGCTGCTACTACTTCTTACTGAACCCCCTTATTACACCATGTCAAAATAAAAAGAAGCTGGACTAATCTATGATCTATGAATTACAAAAGTCCCTATCTATATCTTCAAACTTGGTCTTGTATTTCCTGTTGCCTTGTTGTCTTGTACTTTCTTGGTGAAATCCGTTTGTTGCCGCCTTGAATTGTAAACTGAGATGTTTTCCCTTTCTCTAGGTGGATGCTTGACTGCTGAACTTGAATGTATTCCCATGCTCTCCAGGCGGGCTCCTGACTTCAAAACTTGAATGTATTCCCATGCTATCCAGGCGGGCACATGACTTCAACAAAATAGACAAAACAAAGGAAATTTCCTGCCCCAGTTTGGGTTTATGGGCACACATGTAAGTATGAAACGAGTGACATTACCAACTATCAATATGAACTTGAAAGCTAAAACTTGTATGATACTCCCTTGTTCTCCAGGAGGGCTCCTGACTGTTACTTGAAATGTATTCCCATGCTATCCAAGCGGGCTCCTGACTTTAAAACTTGAATGTATTCCTCTACTATGCAGGCGGGCACCTAACTTCAACTTGAAAGTATTCCCATGCTATCGAGGCGGGCTCCTGACTTTAATAAAATATATAAAACAAAGAGAATTTTCTGCCCCAGTTTGGTGGCTGGGCACATGGGTGAATGTTAAACTTGAATCATTCTACCAACTATTACTAAGAACTTGAAAACTAAATCCTATTATCCAGGAAGGTCCTGATAGCTGAAAATTATAGATCTATATTGTATCTTCTAAAGGTATTACTTCCGCTAAATCATGTTATCTATAAAGATTTTTAAACTACATCCTATTATCAAGGAAGGTTCTAACAATCAAAATCAAGTCTTGTCCTAAAAATTGACACCTTTACGCTGAATTATAAAACCTTATGAATGAATTTATGCTACACCTTGTGATCTAATGGAAATATTAAATTTAGGTCCGATTATTCAGGAGTGTCCTGAAAACTCCTAATTGAATCCTATCTTAAACATGCAGACCAACTGACATTACGCTGAGATACTTTTATGCTAAATTATGCTACTCATGATTGTTTTACAATTTAAACTAGGTCTCATTTTTTTGTTGCTGTTTCAAGCAAAGAACATTTTATCAGTTTAAAATGGTGGTTAGCTGCTGGCATTCTTACTGAAGATCTTTCTGCTGCATTTTTTGTTTTGACTGGCTTCCCCCAACTGGCCCTGAACCGTTTGACTTTCTGACTGACTTTCAAACCCCCTGACCTTTGGTGACCTAAGTGTTCTATACCCATGCTGTTGTTTCACACCTATGACCTTTGATGACCCAAGTGTTCTATGCCCATGTTGTTGTTTCACACCTCTGAACCCTTTATCTGAACCTTTGTATTTCCCACGATATCACCAAATCATTCCACCGATGAAACTTCTGGTGATTCCCTGTATCCCACCTTACATCATGTCGTCTTTGACATGCTCTGACCACGTTGTGCTTTACAATTTTGGAAATTGGTAGAGAACTTTGAAATCCTTTTCCACTTGCTTTGAACAAGATTTACATTGAAACATCTTAGACAGATAAACCTTAAAAGAAAATGAAATGCAATGATTTTACGAGTTAAGGATAAGAAGAATCCAAAACCGGATGACTGCTAAAAAAACTTATCTGACTCAAACAGTTGGTACCAATGATCATGAAATGCATTTCGGACTAATCGATCCAATCTTTCGACCAATCAACTTTCAGTTGACATACTCTGTTGCCCTAGAATCTCCGTGGCCTGATTACTTTACCCAAACTTTGACCTTGTTCATCCTGCGGTGCCTTGAAATATTTTTCCACCAACAGACCTCTCTCATTTGTTCACTTCTTAACTCACTTTCACCTCAAGGTGCCCATGAGGGTTTTCACCAATAGGACTCTCTCATTTTAATTTCTCTCAAATCTCGTTGCCTCACCAATTAGACTCTCTCATTTTATTTCTCTTAGCTCCTGTTGCCTTACGGTACCCGTGAAGGTTTTCACCAATAAGACTCTCTCATTTTTTTAATTTTTCTTGCTTGAAACAGAGTGTTGCCCCAGACATGAGTTACCTTTACTTGCTCGACTTGGCATTTCTCGAAGATTGATCAGAAAGTTTTTCTTTGGACCGTAATGTGGGTTTTTGGACGGGGTTAGAAAGAAAGATTATAAAAGGCTCAAAACATTCAAATGGGTTAGAAATTACAACTTTCAGAATCAGATTTCTCACAACAACCACAACTTCTACCCCAGTTTCTTGCTTAGGGACTTTTGGATTTTTATTTTGATGGGACTGTACCGTGAGGCTGCCTATGTATCCTTAAAGGAATCAGGTCGAACTTAGTTCATGTCATATAAATTGCTTTGTTGTGATTTTTCTTTTCTTTTTTTTTCTCTTTTTCATTTTATTCTCTTTTCTTGTTTTTTTCTCCTTTTTTTTACTTATCTTCCGCGCTTGCATTTCTGAATTGTGCCATTGATTCCGAAAGAGGGGTATGAAAGAAAATAAATAAGGCTCAAAAGGGATGACAAGGCATAAAGTGTTTAATAGCAGAACAAAATACCTTCGTCATTTCAATCTTCAAAATATACCAAATACAAACAAGTACAATCAAACAAAGGAATCATACATAGTATCTCTTGACTGCATCGGAATTGATGGCCATTTCTACACAATTTCCTTCCACATCTATCAAATATAATGCACCATTGGATAATACTCTAGTTACAACAAATGGTCCTTGCCAGTTTGGGGTGAACTTTACTTTTGCTTCAGCCTGATGAGGCAAGATACATCTCAACACTAACTGTCCCACTTCGAACTTCCGTGGACGCACTTTCTTGTTATATGCTCTCGCCATTCTCTGTTGGTAAAACTGGCCATGACATACTGCTGCCAATCTCTTTTAATCAATCAGAATTAATTGCTCCAAGCAGGCTTTATCCCATTCAACACCATCAATTTCTACCTCAACGACAATCCGAAGGAATGGGATTTAAATTTCTGCGGGTATTATTGTCTTAGTGCCATACACCAACAAATAAGGAGTTGCCCCTACTGAAGTACAAAAAGTAGTGCGATAGCCCAACAATGCGAAAGGTAACTTCTCATGCCATTGCCTGGACCCTTCCATCGTTTTCCGAAGTATCTTCTTTATATTCTTGTTAGCTGCCTCGACTGCTCCATTCGCCTTAGGGCGATATGAGGTGGAATTGTGTTGCGTAATCTTAAACTACTGACATGTCTCCGTCATCAGATGACTGTTGAGATTAGCACCATTGTCCGTGATGATTACCTTCGGGATCCAAAACCGACAGATGATATTCGAATGCACAAAATCGACCACTCCTTCTTGGTCACTGACTTGAAAGTTTTCGCCTCAACTCACTTAGTGAAATAATCAATGGCTACTAGAATAAACATGTGTCCATTTGATGCTGCTGGCTCGATTGGCCCAATGACATCCATTCCCCAAGCAACAAAGGGCCATGGTACCGTCATTGCATGAAATTCAGATGGTTGAGAATGAATCAAATCTCCATGCACCTGACACTGATGACATTTGCGCACGAAACTGATGCAATCCCGCTCCATAGTGAGCCAATAGTAACCTGATCAGAGAATCTTCTTTGCCGGAATGTACCCACTCATATGCGGTCCACCAACTCCGGAATATACCTCAGTCATGATAGTTGTCGCCTGCCTTGCATCAATGCACCTTAGCAATCCAAGGTCTGGAGTTCTTTTGTACAACACTCCTCCACTAAAGAAAAATTCGCTTGCCAACCGTCGAATTGTCCTTTCCTGATATCCCATGGCCTGTACCGGATATAAACCCATCCTGATGTATTCTCTGATATCATGAAACCATGGCTCCCCATCAAGTTCTTCTTCCACCATTTTACAATAAGCATGCTGATCACGGACCTAAATCTGCAAAGGGTCCACGTAAGCCTTATCTGGATGTTGTAACATTGATGCCAGAGTAGCCCAAGCATCGGCAACTTCATTATGTATCCTTGGGATATGCCTGAATTCTATCGACTGGAACCGTTGACAAAGATCATGCAAACATTGTCGGCACGATATAAGTTTCAAATCGCGTGTTTCCTATTCTCCCTGAATCTGGTGTACCAGGAGGTCCGAGTCACCCAAGACCAAGACTTCCTGGACACCCATGTCCACAGCCAACCTCAAACCTAGAATGCATGCCTCGTACTCTGCCATGTTGTTAGTACAATAGAAATGAAGCTGAGCCGTAACAGGGTAGTGCTGCCCTGTTTCAGAAATAAGTATCGCTCCTATCCCCACGCCTTTCATGTTTGTAGCCCCATCAAAGAAAATTTTCCATCCTAGCTTCTCCACTTGTTCCAACTCCTCAATATGCATCACCTCTTCATCGGGGAAATAAGTTTTCAAAGGTTCATAATCCTCATCAACCGAATTCTCGACCAAATAGTCCGCCAAGGCCTGTGCTTTCATTGCAGTCCGGGTCACATAGACAATGTCAAACTCTGTAAGAAGGATCTTCCACTTTGCAAGCCTCCCTATGGGCATAGGCTTTTGAAAGATATATTTCAGTGGATCAAAGCGAGAGATGAGGTAAGTAGTATAAGATGACTAATAATGTTTCAGCTTCTGTGCCACCCAAGTTAGGGCGCAACATGTCCTTTCAAGATGAGTATACTTAACCTCGTAAGATGTGAATTTCTTGCTGAGATAATAAATAGCCTGCTCCTTTCTACTAGTGATATCATGTTGCCCCAATACGCAGCCGAATGAAATGTCCAAAACCGTCAAATATAGAATCAAAGGTCGCCCTGGTTCTGGTGGGACCAACACGGGTGGGTTTGACAAATACCCCTTTATCTTATCAAAAGCCTCCTAACATTCATCTGTCCACCTAAATGCAGCGTCTTTCTTTAACAGTTTGAAGATTGGCTCACAAGTGGTCGTGAGCTGGGCAATGAACCTGCTGATATAATTCAATCTCCCCAACAAACTCATCACCTCGGCCTTGTTCTTCGGAGGTGGCAATTCCTGGATAGCCCTGATTTTTGATGAGTATAGTTCAATACCCCGGCGACTGACTATGAACCACAACAACTTTCCAGACGGCACCCCAAAAGCACACTTTACAGGATTGAGCTTGAGATTGTACCTGCGAAGCCTTTGGAAGAACTTCCTCAGATCCCTGACATGGTCAAACTGCTTTCTATATTTCACGATCACATCATCCACATACACCTCGATTTCCCTATGTATCATATCATGGAATATTGTTTTCATCGCTCTCATGTAGGTTTCCCCAGCATTTTTCAAACCAAACAGCATGACCCGATAGTAGTACGTCCCTCATGGCATGATGAATTTCATTTTTTCTGCATCTTCCTCATCCATTAAGATCTGGTGATAGCCCACATAACCATCCATAAAGAACTAATTTCATGTTTGGCACAATTATCAATCAATATATGGATGTTTGGCAGTGGGAATTTGTCCTTGGGACTTTTTTTATTAAGATCTCGATAATCAACACATACCCTGGTCTTGCCATCCTTCTTCAGCACAGGCAAAACATTGGCTATTCAGGTTGGATACCGCGTGACCCGAATAACTTTCATATCAAACTGCTTGGTGACCTCTTCTTTGATCTTTACACTCAAATCCATTTTGAACTTTCTCAACTTCTGTTTGACAGGAGGGAATGCTGGGTTAGTGGTCAATGTGTGAACCAATAAATCAGTGTTTAGACCTGGCATGTCATCATACGACCATGCAAAAATATCCTTATATTCGAACAGTTCTTTGATTATCTCCTCCCTGAGAACGCTTATTTTAGTTTCACAGACATTATCTTGGTCCCTTAGATTAATTGCTTCTATATTATTCAAATTAGGTTTGGGCTTTTCCTCAAAATGACTTAATTCTTTACTAATTTCTTGATAGGCCTCGTCATTATCAAATTCCAACTCGTCATCACACTCAATTTCTTATATTATTATTTCAGAGTTAGTTTGGCTTTTAAAATTGGGCCGACGATTCCGCATGCATGTCATGCCATTGATATCAGCATAAAAAGAATTGTACAGAGAAGAAAAGAAAACAAAAATAAAATTAGGAATGGAGAAAGAAAAGACAATTGCATTTCATTAAATATAAAGATAACAGGGCTTTAACACATCTAACTCGACGGAACATAATATTTGAATTACAAACACTGGAATAATCCAGACAACTAAAGAAAATCAAAACCCACTACTAAGACTCCCTCCAAGTAAGAAGAGGAGTAGCTTCTAGTTTTTAACTTTTGCACGTGGTCCGACGAATTGCACATCTGCCTTGGTTGACCCTTCCCCGGCCTCAACCATGTTAACCTCGGCAAATAATCTTTCGAACCCCTTATCCAAGTCTCTATCATCACCAATCAATGACCCAGGAACTTTTGACAACGGTTGCTTTCTGATACCTGACCTGACGAATGATTTGGACAGACGCGGCATTGGCTTGGGAAGGACCTATGCCTCTTCTTCATTTTGCAGGCCCGTCTTACGTCTGCAGCTATGGGCTTGAACCCCAATCCAAAAGTATCCAGATTCTTGGGAAGAGAAACTGGCTGCACAATGCCTTGAAGGGCAGCACCCAAACCTTTACCCGGTATGAACCCGTTCTTTAACATTTCCGAGGCCACCATGATAGTTGCAACTGTTACTCTAGGAACTGGGATGCTCTTTCCTTCTAGGACCTTTTCCACTGACACTGTGTCAAAGACTTGGTAGACCCACGACCCGTTATTGTCGTCAACTTCTATAAAAGGCACAATGGAATCACTCAAAGCGCACTTATTATCTTCACGGTGCACTACAATCTCCTGTCTGTCCCACTCGAACTTGACCATTTGATGCAATGTATATGGCGCCACCTTGGCAGCGTGAATCCAGGGTCGCCCCAACAAAAGGTTATAAGTGACTGCCATATCTAGTACTTGAAATTCCATGGTGAACTCCACGGGCCCTATTATCAATTCCAGTATTATGTCACCCACAGAATCTTTGCCCCCGCCGTCGAACCATCGCATACTGGCATTTTTCTTATAAATTATATCATCATCGACCTTCAGCTTGTTCAACGTGGATAGAGGACATATGTTCGCACTAGACCAATTTTCAACCAGAACTCGAGTGACTACAGAATCCTCGCACTTCACCGTCAGATAAAGGGCCCTATTATATTCCGTGCCCTCCACAAGCAACTCATCGTCTGAGAAAGTAACTCTGTTCACCTCAAAGATTTTATTTTGCTATCTTTTCCAAGTAATTCACTGAGATCTTGTCAGGTACATGGGCCTCATTCAATATTTTCATCGGTGCCCGGCGGTGCTCATCTGAGTGGATCAGCAATGAGAGCAATGAGATCTGGGCAGGTGTTTTCTTCAATTGTTTCACAGTAGAATAATCTTGTACTGTCATCTTCCTCAAGAATTCTTCCACTTCCTCTTTGGCCACGACTTTCTTTACCAATACTGGGTTATCTTTGGGAATTCTAGCTTTTCTCAACTCTTCAGGGGCAAAGCACCTCCCTGAACGAGTCAGACCCTGAGCTTTACAAACTTCTTCTCTGATCTCCTTCCCTTTATATGTCATCACCACTTGTTCATAACTCCAAGGGACGACTTTACTGTTGATCACTGGCAGCTGAGTTACCGGCTTTATAATAACAGGCTCTGTGCGAGCACCCTTCACGACCACTACAGGTTTGCTTGCAACCCTCGGTGCCACCACTTTTGCTTGTTCTGCTTTCACTACAACGATGCTCGATGACCCTTTCTCAGCTACTACACCTGTCTTGCTGTCCTCCCCTTTCAACTGGACCACCGATTTCCCACTGTTTACCTTTTCTTTTGAACCGGTTTTGCTGGCACCGATCATCATTACCGTCTGTGAAGGTTTCTTTGGATCCCCTCCCTTGTGTATCAGCTCAATGATATGGGCCTCATGGTGAGCCGGCAACAGATTCTAGTTCATATTTGGTAACTCTGGGGCCTGAACCTCGATCTGGTAAGTATAAATAAGCTCTTGCACAATTATTTTTAGTTTCCAACACTTCTCTGTATCATGCCCAGGGGCCTTGAACAGTACTCACAACTCACCGAGTGGTCAAGATTTCTAGGAGGGGGATATGGCATTTTAGGCTCAATTGGATTCAGTATGCCCAGCTGGCTCAATCTTTGGAATAGACTGGAGTATAATTCTCCGTGTAGAGTGAAAGTCTTTTGCTTCTATAACCTCTTATTCTTGAAAGCTTGGTTGGGTCGGAAACTTATTTCGGTGGGATTTCTGTAGGCTCTTGAGGGTGGATAGGTGTTTTGTGTAGCTGGGTATGGATTTTGTGTAGTTGGCGTATGCCATTGTGCGTGAGCCGGGGTTTGGGTGTAGGTTTGTGCATGATGGACGGAAAAATGGGGATCTAGCAGTGGGTAATAATGTTGTGGGGGGCTATATAGAGTGTGTGGATAATTTTGGTGGTGGGGTCAGGGCTGGTTATAGTAGGGTGATGGGCCTCTAGATCCGAACCAGGCTTCGGACTAAACTGTCGCGACATCTTCTATCTTATTTTTCCCAAGCAAACCCCCAGTGTCGTTTTGGATGGACTGGGTGGTTTCTTTGATCGCTGAATAACTCATGATCTTGTTGGATTTAAGTCCCTCCTCGACCATGCCTCCCATCTTTACAACCTCATTAAAAGACTTGCCAATCGCTGTTACCAAGTGACCAAAATAAGTCGGTTCCAAAGTCTGCAAAAAGTATCAACCATCTCACTCTCTTTCATTGGAGGGTCGACCCTCGCGGCCTGTTCCCTCCAACGGAACCCGTATTCTCTGAAACTCTCCCCGGGATTTTTCTCGAGTTTTATCAATGACAGATGGTCTGGAATAATTTTAAGATTGTACTGGAAGTGGCAAGCGAACGCTTGTGCCAAGTCATCCCAGGTGTACCGCCTGCCATGGTCCTGTCGTGTATACCATTCTAATGTAGACTCACTCAAACTTTGGTTGAAGTACGCCATCATTAACTCATCTATTCCACCTGCCCCTCTCATCTTGCTGCAAAACCCTCTCAAATGTGCTACCGAATCACCATGTTCGTCATACAGATCGAACTTACGCATCTTGAACCACGCTGGTAGCTGAACATCTGGGAACAGACATAAATCCTTATAGGCCACACTGACTTACCCACCCAATCCTTGCATGTTCCTGAAGGATTGCTCTAGGATTTTAACTTTTCAAAACATCTCTTCCTGCTCCAGGATCTTAGGTGGCTTTTTTAGATTTCGCCGGGAGCTCAAACTGAGGGGTGTATGAATATGGCTTAGGAGATTTAAAGGTAGGCTTAGAAGGATAGTACTGACTGTCGTGAGTCTGAAATAGTGGCTCACTGGAAGATCTTTGTAATGTGGCAGGTGAAGTTGCCATAAAGACAGGGGTGATTGGTGGAGGAGGGTTTTGTTTGGGTGGTAGAGCTTGGGGAGTGTAGGAAGAGGTGCCATAGCCCTATTGGTAGAAAGGGAAGGCTGGAGATGAATTCACAGTAGGAGGCTCCTGAGATTGAGCCAAAGATGGGATATAAGCTGGATTGTCGGGATAAACTGGCGCCGACTGGCCCTTAGCCCAGGCCTGATACATTTCAGCCATTTGCTACTTCAACTTATGCACCTCTTCTTTCATTGCATTAACATTCACCATCTCCCCCTCTTTTGATGGATCAACAATACTGGTGTCTAGTTCCTGGCCTGTCATGTTCAGTTTGTCTTTTGACCAGGTGTTGTATGGATGAGTTGCTAGAATGCCTATCAACTAACCACCTGCCTGGACTCAACACATCAAACAACAACCTTGTTAGTGATTAGGCTTTAACAAATTGGTAGCCGCACATTGGGCATGAATGCACCTAAGCAGTTAACGGTCTCTATTAGACATTTGATCGATTGCATACGTCATCCCGGCCTTTTCTCATTTGCAACTGCAAACTTCTCTCTTTTTTTTTGTCTTTCTTTCCTCTTTTCACTCTTGCCTTTGTTTTCTCTTATTCCTATTCTCTCCCTTTCTCGATTTTTTTTATTTTCTCTCTTTTCTTTCTTTTTTTTCGCTCTTTTTCTTTCCTTTTCTTTCTTGTTTTTCCTCTTATTTTCTTTTTTTTTTATTTGGTTACCGGTTGAATCCTATGGAGATTGCCTACGTATCATGACCCCGCATGAATCAAACCAAGCATAGTTGTTGCAGATAAAAGGTAATGAAACAATAAAACATTTTTTGGAATTTTTAATTTTTCATAATAAAACAAACTTTGATTACAAAAATTCGATAACCAACAGACTCCGATGAAAGACGAACTATAGACTCGAAGAATAACTAACCCACATAAAAAAAAATACAGACTCCAAGACAAACTGACAGACTTTAATGGAAAGGAAATACAGACTTAAGAAATCTCAAATACATTAGTGCTTCAATTGCTCCTGGGTCCCGCGGGACATCATTCGGCCTTGCTGCGGGTCGACTAGCTAAATCCCCTTGGAGGTGGTGGAGATCTTCCATTACTCGACAAACAAAAAGCATCACGGTGGCGAAGAACATAGATCTAGTCATATCTTCACAACTGCTGCACTTCATCGCAATGTAGTGGGCGATCCTTGTGATTCTCTCTCTTATGACAGCCTTCTCTTGCAACAGATGCCCGATCTTATTGAATCTAGCTTCCAAAGTTTGTTCGGCCAACTGGTTCTATTCTTGGAGTTGTTGCAAGTCTCTTTCTAGCCGTGCCATTGCCATATAACACTGTTCTCTTTCAACCTTGAAGTCTTTCGCCTGTCTTATTTTCTTATTCTCCGCGGTGATGATATTTTTCTTTAATCCTGCAACCTTACTGTCGAACTCTTCTTTCAACTGCTTAACCAGACGTGCTTGTTCTGCCACATTTTCAGCCAATTGTTTTCGAGCCCTGGCTAGTTCTCTTTCTGCTTTATTCGAATCAAAACTGTAGTCATTTACCTTCTTTCTCAAATTATATATAAGTTTTGCATCTTTGGCACTTTGGATAGGGTTTTTTGCCGCTACTTTCATTTTCTGAATTTGGGCTCGAAGGGCCTAATTTTCTTTGGCTAGTTTCTTCTTTTTGCCCTCATCCATGGCGGCCAGCAAATCTTTCTCAAATTGCATATCCATGACCTGCTTTTCCAGTTTGCCTATTGTAGCCCTGTACTCGTATTCTTTAGCCAACCAGTCCAACTGTTCCTGTGACGCTTCGACGAATTCCTGGAGATGGGGCCTCTTGGCTGGCCTCTCGAACTCAATTTCTCTCCTATACCAAGGAAGGTATCCTAGTGACACTTAACCTTTGGACCGATCCCGCACACAAGTATTTTCTGTTAAGTATTAACATTCGTTCCAAATTTTATGAACTGCTGCTTCATGAAATTGACCGTTAGGCCTGATCTCGACTACTTGGCCACTGAGATCTTCATTCTTGGGGACTATTTGGCATCTCCCCAACTACCTCAAAACTCGATACGGGGCATAGGGCTAAATACTTCTGAGTCCCATCAACATGAAATGAGGTCTGGTGACTGGCATATATATGATTTCATCCATAGATAACCATCTAAATGTCCACTCTATTTTGCACGCAGTGATGGAACGAAGGCGTGCTAATCACTATGCGGCCCACTCTGGTAAGCTGATCCTATCAACCCTCGTAGAAAATTCCTCTATGCATGTCTTGTTTGATGACCCGTAACTCATAAATCGAGGATGATGGCATAAGTGTTCGATCATCCGCATCTGCAACAGCACATTACAACCCTAAAAAAAGTCCCCTCTGGCTTTGCAGACAGTAAGAGCGCGGAAGATTTCAGCTACTATCATGGGTGCGAGGGTGTTGTTGGACTGAGAAAGCAAAGTACTAACAACCCCAGCTACTCGTATGTCAATATTCCCGTCTTTTCTAGGGAACACCTGAAGTCCCAGAAAGGCCACCATAAATGCAAAACACCTATGTTCTTCCCACTTAAGGCGGTTTCCTTTTCTATAAATTTTGTTCTCATGCTTGTTGAACCCTCCTATATGACCATATCTGTTGTATATGAACGGCAAAGTACAAAAACTAGCTGCCAAGTCTAGGTTGTGTACCACCCTGCTTATTTTCAAGGAATCCAGGAACCTGTGTACGGCTACGGTCCTCGGAGCAATCCGGTATTGGTGTCTCAGAGGAACCTTGGGACCCCCGATGTATCCGGATATCTCTTCCAATATTGGGATAAGTTCAAAATCTGAGAAGTGAAATACATTGTCAGGCGGGTCCTAGAATGGGACCAATGCCTTTATGATATCCCCCCTCCGATTAATCTTAAGCAACCTAGTGAGGACTCCCAAGTACAAACTGACCGTGTCTCGCCCTGATCCGCCCAAGTCATCCCACCACATGTGCAACTCCAAAGGATCTAGTTCACAATTATTACTGGTAAATTCTGACTTGTGCTCATTCTGCACATTTATTAAGGTGATTAAGCAAAACAGTCATGATTTTATTCTATTTGACTCAAAAATCAAAATTGACCCCTTCTTTTTTCATATTTTTAATTCTAAAACCAAAAGCCTAGCTTTGTAGATACGGCCTTTCAGCACTTCCAGAGGAAGATTTTAAGGTTGTGCCCGCTAACTGACCAAAAACTGAAAAAAGACCAAAGGTGGCTGTTTATGCAAAATCAACCTTCCGGCGTCCCTTATATGAACATTCGGCTATTTTTGACAAAAACAGCATCACCTTACCTATTTACAATAAAAACAAAATTTTGTTCATTTCAGGCTATTTTTGCAAAAAAAAATTGGACTCGATGGGGGTTGCCTACATATCCCATACCCTGTGAGAATCAAACTGGCGTAGTTCGGGCAAATAAAACAAACTATTTTTGAAAACAAGACTTCCTTTTTTTCATTTTATTGGCGAATATATAAATTATTTATTGAATACAAGACTCTTTTTTCCTTTTTCATTGGCAGATAAAACAAACTATTTTTGAAAACAAACACATTTTTTCATTCAATTGTTTCTTCATTTTCCCTAAAAATATTCGGCAGAGTTTCAACACTATTTGGACATTGGTTTTTCCAAAACAGGTAATTATCTCTCTTTAACCCGCATACCGCTGTTTCTATCCCTTTTTTCCTTTTTTCCCAAATATTCGAAAGTCGGTCAGCATACAAGTCCGAAGCAAATAAATGCACAAGCAGTACGTAAGATGCATCAGGATGGTCTGTTTTCAGTTTTGGTACACCTGTCCTAGACAGACCCAACCCTTGTGTTGAGCCTCCAAAGTCAAATGCACATGATGCAAACAAACGTTCATACTAGGGATCCGGCATGAGGCTGAGTTATTCTAGGTTCAAAACCTGGGTATTTGTTCTAGATTGTGTACCCGAGCGGACAACTCGAGTCAAAGAGGGGGCTACGTATCGGGGACCTAAAAGATCATCCGGCTTAGTAACTTGTCCGAGTCTCTTTCTTATTTCAAGGTATGACACTAACAGAATAGGGAGTCTCGACCAGCGAGCACATCCCCGAAGATAAGAAGAGAAGGGTTTTGTAAAAGTTTATATGTACAGTTCAAATAATATCAAAGCGGTAAAAGCATCATTTTGCACATTAAGCCCAACATGTAAAAATATCAGATAATAAGCAAAGCCAAATACAACAATTATTCTACGCTCGAATTCTTGAACCTTGAACCAAAATTTCTGGGTTCAATCCCCAGCAGAGTTGCCAGAGTTGTCACACCTCCTTTTTCCTACACCCGTAAGGGCATAAAAGTATTTTTCCAATTAAAGGACAATCTAAACAGGATTTATTATTAAAGATTAAGAGTCGCCACTTGGGAGATTTATGGTGTCCCAAGTCACCAGTTGAATCCCGAATCGAGGAAAATATTGACTCTGTTTAACAGTACGCGAACTACAAATCCGAGTAAGTTCTGTTAACCCAGGAGAAGGTGTTAGGCATTTTCAGGTTCCGTGGTTCTAGCATAGTCGCTCAACTGTCATATTTGGTTTAATTATCTTATTTTAGAATATTTTGAACCTATGTGCAAATCTTAACTTTAACCACTTTTACTCATTTTTAGCAAAAATTGCAACGTTATTAAAACACATCACGAACCACGTCACATAAATGCACCCGTGGCTTTTGACATATTTTAACATCGTTGAAACTTGGATTTGGGTCACATAAATACGCACCCGAATTTAAGAATGTATTGTTATTAAACCAACGTGCCTAAAGCAACTACAGGTTTGCGCTTTGCGAGGGCCATGGAATTTGCTAAATAGCACGCCTTGAATTTTAAGGTTGAGTTAAAGCTAATTAAAACGAGGGCCACGCAATTGTCATTTTATTTGACGCGACGCACCTCGAATTATTCTAAAGGGTGTTACTAAACTAAAACAAACTACGTATATTTATAAGGTATTTTTCTTAAACTACTTTAAGATTATTGCAAGGTCGAGAGCTTATGGAATTTAGTTGTGGAAGTAAGGAAGTAGTTAGTTTTGTCATTAAAGAAGAGATGGGCGAATAACATATTATCACGAAATGGGTCTGGCATATAACTTGTCTGTCTCAACAATTCACTTATGGAATGGGCTAAAACTAACGGCTTCCTAAGACTATAGAAAGCCCAGCCAATGTAAATACTCACCCAACAGCCTATCAGTAAACAAAGCAACTTAAATCAACTTAATCAAATTCATAGCAACTTTCAACCAGCTTTGTATTCGAATTTAGTAATGAAGCTGACAAAATCTTATAACAACACAAAGAAGCTTTACACATGACCATATAAACATGAAAGAGACAAAGTATACTGAAAGCTATTCGAAAATGCTCAAATTCTACGCTAGTATATTACTCAATTGAACAAAACTGTTGCGCAAACAGCCACCTTCACATGATTTAATACAATTTGGACTCATGGTTAGATGCTGAAGCTTTTTTTCTAATTTTATTTAACCCAGGAATTTTAATTTCAGATCCTGTTTCGAATGACCAAAAATATCTGAATTTCAACACACATAATCAATTCTCTTACAAGTGAAGAATAGATACCACACAGATCTAATTGAAAGCTGAAATTCTAGCATATACTTGTTATCTCACGGATCAGGCCTGAATCCTAAAAGCATTCATTAACTTCAAGCTTGACTGAACACGCATGAGTCAATTAAATCACCTAACACCATAAATCTCACAAATTTACTTTTAAAACAAGCTGAATCAACAAATACTAAGCAAACTCCAATTACAAATATCCTGAAATTTCACAAGTTAACAGCACAGTCCTACTTATTCATACCATAATAGTAAATTGAAGTAGTTATACTAATTAAGACATTTCTGAGTCTGAATACTATAAGCACAAATGAGGTTGGACAAAAGGGATGAAATTCATCATGAATTTCATCACTTTTATTCAGATTCCAAAGCCAGACTTCAAATACATCTAGGTGATGTCCATGGAGTTTGGAGATTACCTGGTACAGCAAATACACATGAAAAATTTGAGGTTAAGAGGATCGAATAACAGTGACCTAGCAACAACAATTCCAGCAGTTAAAACCCAAGAAATCACCTCAAAACCCAGAGAATGAAGCAATCAATCCCAAAAAAAATCAACTCCAAACCCAGCAACCAAAATCCAACACAAATGAATCAAAAACCCTTGAACACCACTGATTCAGCTCATTTTCAACCTTCAATTGCTTAGAAGTTGTCTCAGAATCAATATCACAAGAATTCCTAAAGATTTTTTAATAGGACAGTGACTTTTTGTATTTTAACCGTTTGATTTTTTGTATATTTTGCTCTCTAATTCTTCAGGCTTTTAGAATGTCTAAGGCTGTTGAGAATGAGAGGTAAGAGGTCCTTATATAGGCATGCCTAAGATACCCCTAGCCTAACTAACTAATTACCTTTTTACCCCTTTCTTTTTGACTGTTTTACCCTCTTACCCCTTTTTAAAATATTTGAAAACCCTCTGCTCTTTAACAAACCAACACTCACCTTATCCTCTAAAACTCTCCTCCCAACAAGAAAGATACCCTCAAACCCCCAAATCCCTAAATTGACCATGGATGCCCATGTTTTTACATTAACTGACCTTATGGGTCAAGTTGACCCAAGGTCCAGCCTCACACTAGACTGAATTTTCTTTTCTTTGGGTTGCTGTGTTGTTAGATTTTATGGCCCTTGGGCATGTTATTACTTGAAGCCCAGATAGAGATCAAGACAAAGAAAGGTGAGCCCAGCAATTCGGGCATTTTTGCATCAAAGGAAATATGAATGGAGCAGGATGCAAGGAGAAATACAAGTGATAAGCATGCCAGAAAACTAAACAAAAGCTAAAGGAAAAAATACTAATTACCCTAATATGCTGATAACCACTATTATGACTTAAACTTAAACATGCAACATATATTCATTCGAACTAACTAAAAAACAAAAGAAGAAGAAAGAAGTAATAGACAAAAATGTAACTTGGGAGACATACCAAGATGGACGGAAAAGATGGAAGATAGAAGGGAGGGAGACAATAGAGGATGAACAAACAGGATAGAAAATGACGAGAGACCGAGAAATACCTAAAATAGGCACACCAGACTGTAGACTTGGACGGACCTCCGATACTCTCCGATTTGAACCGAAATTGGTATTAATCGAATTTTCTTGTTGAAAACAAAACGATAAATACAAGTTTCAGACCGAATCACTCTTGGACAGTTGAAGAATTAGGAGACTTTTTCTTTTGCTTTTCATAGATATGAAACTGGCCTCGTTTGGTGATGATTTGAAGGGATATGGCAATGGATTAGGGGTCAGAGGTGAGTGAGAGTTGTATGGTGTGGTTTTGGCGCTGATTTGAGCTCCGCCACTGGCCAAAAATGGTGAAGGGGTATGAAGGCAGCGCTAGGGTTGGGCAAGAGAGAGAGACGAGGGAGATGAACAGAAGGGGGAGGGTGTATCTAAGGTGGTCTCTTAGACTTTAGGACATATTTAACTAATATGAGAAGAATAGCTTCCACCATTGGATGAGCCGAAATGAAAGGATCAGATCATTCCAAGACCAGGAACTCCAAACGACGTCGTTTGGTTTTCTTTAAAAGGGTAGACCGAATTTGGGTTTATGGGCTGGACCTGGGCAGGTAAGGAGGGAAATTAAGGGGATGCGTTTGGGTCTGGTGAAGTAGAGGCAATTTGGCCTAAGTCCCTTCAACTTTTCTTTTATATCTCAAAATAATTCCTTTTTCCTTCTTCTTCTCTTTTTTTTTTTTCAAAATTTATTTAAAATCAAAATCAATTCCTAGAACTTAATAACTAAAAACTAATTAAACCTAAAATGATAATTAACACAATTAATTAAAAATAAATTAACACAAAAGCTACTCAAAATCAAAGCTAGAATTAAAAGTGCAAATTAAACTTTTTTTTTGTGTTTTTTCTTTTACGAATAATCTAATTACTAAGTAATTCTTGAAATGAAAAATTAACCCTAAATGCACATGCAACATATTTTTTTGTATTTTTTACTAATTTGAAATGCACAAACAAAAATACAAACAATTAACAGAAAGTGCCACGAAGTTCAAAAAATTGCAAATAATAAAAGAAAATATTTTGTTTTGAAATTATAGGAGTAAATCATATTAGGCAAAAATCACGTGCTCACAGGTGGTGGAGTTTGGTAAAAGGGTGGGGATTCATGGTATTTTGGAGTAGGCTGATTTGTGAGTGGAGGCTTTGGGTAGGTATGGGCGATTTGGTTTTTTTGTGAAACCATTACGGCTCCTACGTTCCTTTTCTTGGACGCACCTCCTGACTGTAAGGCCTTATTTGTAGCTTGCAAGGTCTCGAAGTTTGTAACCATACCGCTTTTGATGTCCTCTTCGATCCTTTCTCCCAGCTTGATAATGCTATAAAATTTGTGGCCTTCGATCATTATTAGCCTTTTATAATATTGTGGGTCTTGAGCCCGAAGGAAGAATATATTCATTTGTTCTTCTTCTAAGGCAGGACTAACCTTAGCAGCTTTGGACCTCCAGCGAGTATCATACTCGTGGAATGTTTCTGTGGGCTTCTTCTTTAGATTTTGAATGTAGAATACATTCGGCGCATTCTCCGTGTTGAACCTGAACCTGTCCATAAAGTCGGACGCCATGTTTACCCAGTTCGACCACTTCTTTGGATCTTGGCTAATGTACCAAGATAAAACATCTCCCTTCAAGCTCCTCATGAAAAGCTTCATGCGGATTTTCTCGTCTTTTCCTACTCCAACCAGCTTGTCACAGTATATTCTCAAGTGGACCCTTGGATCCCCTGTACCATCGAACATATAGAACTTAGGAGGTTTGTACCCCTCGGGTAGTTCGACATCGGGCTGTATGTAAAGATCTTCATAGTTCAGCCATTCAATTCCCTTACTTCCTTCAACGCCTTATATTCTGCTAGTCAATTTCTTAAGTTCTTCAGCCAGGTTCTTGATAAGAAAATCTTTATCATCAGACTCGGGTGTGCTTGAGATGTGTTGGGTGGAATGCGGCATAGTCTCCATGTAGATAAGGGTGTTATGGTGGATGTGGAAGTGGTCATTTGTGGAGTTTTGTGGTTCTGGGATGAGCAGCGGGGTATTGTTCGAAGTATGGCAGGTGTTGCAGTGGTGGTGAGGAGCGGCATGGTTTTGTTGCTTCGGGATGTTCTGTGAAGGTGTAGGGTTCTGAGCATTTGGATGTTGATATCTGGAGTAGTGAGGGAAATTACAGATTCCCTAGATTTCGGACTTGATCAAGTTCTTCTTGAAATTTTAGCAGCTTTTATTCCAGTTGGGATACATTCTCCTTGGGAACCAAAGTACCATGACCGTGAGTGACCTTTACCCGTTCAGTTGAGTTTTCCTTTCTGGCATTTTTCAAATCTTCCATATTCCCCTTGTTCTTGTTTTCTATGGGACTGGGAGGAGGAGTGGGTGGAGGGCTCCTGGATCTTGTGAAATAGGATGTTGTTGCCAAAGTTCACAAACTAACCTTTGGGGAAGGGAATAACAAAACAAAATAAAACAAAAGGTAACCAAGTTATTTGGGTTCATGAAAAATGTTGCAATATTTAAACACATAACGCGGGAATGTAAATTGCGTTCTAATTTGGGTAGGTCTAGCGACAAATTGATTTGGATAACTTGAAATGCTAAATGCCTCATTTTATTGATAAAAAATAGATGAACCCCAAATCGACACTTAATAATAGGAAAAATAAAGTCACTACTGGCCATTGGCCTTATTACATTTTAAATAGTGAAAAGATAAAGTCCTATCTACTTGGTCCCTGAAAGACCCTCCCCAGACTCGGCATCCTTGGCTCCATCGAACAACTTCCCCAGCTCGCGAAGTCCCAACAATAGGTAGGTCCTGGCTAGATGTCCGCCTTCGTTCCCCTCAGCATTATGACAGTCTTCGACCCTTTTGAGAAACCTTCTTTCCAGCTCCACCATGCCTTGCTCCAGGTATCCTAGTCGTTTGTTGGCATTGACGGCCATGCTCTTCCATTCCTCAATTAACTTTTTATTGGCTTCTTGTATCTCACGGTGCTCACTTTCACACTCCCAGATTCTCTTGCGTAGTTGATTGTGTTTGTCATGTGCCTCGACATTTTCATCTATGATCCTGTGGCCCCGAACAAACCCAGGTTGACTCAGACCATTGTGATTATCCTCCAACCAGCTGGAATAGTATGAAGTACAACAGGCGTGGTATCTATCTGGTTCGATGGTATCTTTCCCCATGATGATCTTGTAGTGCCACATATGCTGAGCTTGGCACTTGTAAGGGCTATCATCATCCTAGAAATCAGCTTGGAAGTGACTCATCATGTCGACCCTAGGTACAACCTGCTTCCTACGAGCTTGGCTCATCACTCAGAGAGGGAAATAAGGGTATGTTCCTCTTATACCGATCAATATCAGAAAAGATGCGTCTCAAAATCGGGTGATGAATTCTTTGGTTGGAAACTATTTGAACATCCATTGTACTTGCTCCTCGATCAGATTATCAAATAGCTCGATCCATCCTTTGGCATCCTCCGGCTGAGCAAACATATCAGGGATATAATTCATTCGCTTTGGGTGATGGAAAGCTATATAATTGTCTCAGTCCCTTCTTTGAATGCCTTGTCGGTATTCACCCTTTTGTAGATATTCCATGAGCAACAACTGAAGTAGCAAATTGCAACCCTCGAAGTGACTGGCTCCCCGTTGACACTTTTCCAAGGCTCGGTATATTTCTGCGAGGATCATGGGCACAATGCTGAATGGTTACCCTCCAATTCCTTCCATTAAGGTTTTAATAACCATGTCTAGTTGGGTGTGGATTCTTGATTTTTTCATTGGAAACACAATCAACCTCAGAAAACAGAACATGAATACAAAGACCCTTAGATGAATACACCCTACTGAGGTGATGACAAACTCATCAGGATAGGTACGGTAGGATTTGTTGTGACCATACCACTTGTAAAAATAGTCAAAGGGGATATAGGATTCTTTGAGGCATGTTGGTTCTGAATTCTTCTTCAGACCCATCATTTTAAGGAAACACTTGCCCTTGCGGTTCTTAGGCATCAATAAACTTGGAGTCTTCCATACCAAACCTGCTAATCCTCCTATTTCTTCTAGCAAGGGTGTCATCTCAATTTCCCCGAAGCTGAAGATGGACCTTTCACAATCCCTAAATAAAGTAGCAGCTCTTATGATCTTGTTGTTGGGTTGGATTTCAAGGAGGGAAGGTAGATTCCCTAGATATTTTTGGATGAGGGTCTAGTCACCGGAATGAAGATATTTCCATCATTTTAGCAGTCTTGGGTGGATGTTAGTAACCATGTCAAATTTGGGGATTTCGTGCCTCATATTTTTGCAAGAAAAAAGGGTTAGGCCCTTACCTCCACCAGACTTGACTATTTAAATATCAATAACTGGCATAAAAGCATTTAATTCTCCAAATAAATGCACAAAATGTGATGATGCCTGTTTGGTTTTTAGGGAAACCCTGTGGACTTTGGACAACGCTATCTTAAAGAGTCATTTTACGGACGACATAACTGACTCGGCTAGGTTTGATCATGATGCATGCACAGTTAAACAAAGTGAGTTTTCTATGGGGTTTTAAACTGGTACCCTTGAGCGGAAAACTCAAGGGGAAAGGCTCGGAACTTTCGATGGCACTACTGATCGACTAGTTTTACCGCAAATATGTCTTTTCAAATTTAGGTGGTAACGATATAGGAAGAGTGCAATAACTCATTTTAAGCGTTGCTATGGTATTTGTTTGGCACGAGTGGAATATGATGTCGAGCATGATTGTGCAATAATTAGAGACATGTTGTCACGTATTTGTATGTTAAGAAGCAGTAAATACAACAGTTTCGCGTAGTTTAAAGTAGAAGTAAAAGAAAGCAAAAAGGAAAGAAACAAATGACAAGTCAGTTTTGTAGTTGAAAAGGAAATTGAATGCTTAAAAGAACTAAACAAATAATTACACATGAAGAAGCATGAATTCACAATAATAGCCTGAAATAATAAAAGCCTAAAAAGAATCCCCAGCAGAGTCGCCATGCTGTCGCGCTCTCTTTTTCTCACGAAATTGGGTTTACGACATTTGGAAGGACAACTCATTCTTTTTGGGAATTCGGTTTTCAATTTAAGAGTAGCCACCTAATGATTAGGGTGCATTAGGACACCATAGAATTTTGATTTGAACAACACGAGATAGGGTAAGGGTTTAAAATTATTCTAAGGGGAAGGTGTTAGGCACCCTTCAGAATCCGCTAGTGTGGTTCTCAGCCAGACAATTATTGTGAATTTGGGTGCAATTAACATATAAGCAAATAAGGCTCAAACAAGAGGGGATTTCAACACATAATGGTTTGAAAGTAAACAAGGTTTGAAAGAGCAATTTAGAAAAGATGATTTTTTAAAATAAAGAGTTAAAATGTTGAAAAGAAAGAAATAAAGAATAAAGAGAGGGGGGTCTTAGGTTTATTAATAATATGGATCACCCCACACAATGCCCGGTAATCACTCCTCAATGAGGGGCTACACGTGACATTATCGCGTGGTCATCATATTCATATCTACCCATCCCACCCCGTTAAGGTATTTAAAATGCGGATTGATCTCGATTACTTATTGCATGATGTTACCCGTCCCCTCCCTATCAATCCCAAAGGCATTTAGGACTAATAATCCTAAAAGGGTGGATATTAGGCTTATTTGGGGTTTCAAAGGTAAAATTCTAAGGCGATATACAAAAACACGTATTGCACATTTTTGGGGAAGTATGTAAACAAACAGAGGCCCAGTTATACCTCCTTGAAAAGAAAAGCACATAATTAGCATGACTTTCACATACTGTTTAGGCCTAATTAAAATTAAAAATGAAGGGGTTTACATATTGAGACAGATAGGTTTATTTCATAACTGAGACAAGAAATTCGAATCAGGCCTACCTGCTGGTTATAATAATTAACAGAAGCAAAAATCAATTTATAATTATTGCCCTAAGGCTTGCATAAGTGTTAAGACGGGGTCCTATAGACATGGTATCTACTAAATTCAGAAGGTAATAAGACATTAAAACTAGAGACGAATTATTTTGAAAATTCCATAGGCATGCTTACTAGACTTTGATTAAGCAAGGGACTCAGATTATTGAGGAGAGGCTGAATTAAATGA
The DNA here is from genome assembly GCA_026770625.1 of Nicotiana glauca. Taxonomy (NCBI): domain Eukaryota; kingdom Viridiplantae; phylum Streptophyta; class Magnoliopsida; order Solanales; family Solanaceae; genus Nicotiana; species Nicotiana glauca. The sequence goes on from MU774950.1 coordinate 128,975, forward strand.
ATTGATTACAAGTTTTGTAACTGATAGCATCCATTATTACTATTTATATCTAACATTAAGCGAAGCGAGTTAGATTCAATTAGAAGCTTTTATAGGAATGCTTTCTATACATTGTTGATTTTAAACCTTATAGACGTGGGGTAGAAATACAGAAGCCTTATAGACATGGTATTTAAATTCAGTTGAATATGCAAAATCCAGAACAACCCTATAGACATGATTTCTAAGTGGTTGAATATGCAGAATCCTATGAACATGGTTTCTATATGTAGTTGAATGTGCAGAATTCAGAACAACCCTATAAACATGATTTCTAAGTGGTTGAATATGCAGAATCCTATGAACATGGTACCGATATGTAGTTGAATATGCAGAATCTTATGAACATGGTTTCTATATGTAGTTGAACGTGCAGAATTTAGAATAGTCCTATAAGCATAATCTCTACCCTTTGCATGCATAATTACCCACTCTTTTTCACTAGCCAGCCCCAAATGTTTATTACAACTTATTACAGATCAGAATAAATAAAATTACATCAGAAACTATAAAGAAAAAAATACTACCAAAGGAAGCCTGATTCTTGACTTCCTCTCTGAGTTATGAGATAGACAAACTCAAAAGACCATTGATCCAAAGCCTTTCTCCAATTTGATAGTGTCAAAGTTCCCAAAGAGCCTCAATGGGACTCTGGGTAATGCTTACACCCAAATTGTATTATCAGAATGGGGATAACTGCAGTGTGGAAGGGCTAGCCCTCAAGTGTCCAAGCTTAGAGGGAGATCAAGGGGTCTCAAGGCAAGGCTCACAAGAGGGGGGGTGAGGGGGCAGAACTTAAGTCTAAGAGAGTGTGCAAGTACATAAATAGAACTTTAAGGATTACGGAAGTAAAGAAAAGGGAAAAAGGTACTGGGAAATAGCTGCAGAATCGATAACTTTACACAAAAGGGGGGTCAGGGATTGGGAACTGATTGTAGGGAGCCTATGCTTGGCAAGGGTAAGCTTTGGGCATGCATAGCAATGGAGATGCTAGCATGCCTATAAGCCTACCAGAACACACAACTACAGAGAATCATAGGGGTTAGGATCCCAGGGGGATCAAGCTTGAGTCATGGACAGTAATATTCAGTATTGTCATGCCTCAAACAAACCATAGCATCAAACACATTGGGGTAGGGGTTTGGGATTCATAATAGAACAGGCAGAAGGAAATTACAGCATGCTAGAGTAAGTATTGAACTATACACAAGAAGTAGGCCGACATGCAAGTAAAGGTATTAAATAAACACATTGTTGTGATTGCTGAAAATCTTAATCAGGACATACCAGTTTTAAAGAAGTAAAATACAGTAAAAGTAGTAGCAGGACTTGAGAAACAGGCCACAGTACCAGTAACAAGAGAGAATACTTTTGAGTGTGAGTGTGAGTTCAGAAACTAAGAGTGTTCGTGTGTGTCTATGTCAATGCAAAAGCCAGGTATTTATTGTGTGAAAACAGGAAGAAACTAAGGCAGGAAAATAATTATGGAACTGTGTACCAATTAAAATCAATTTGTATAAAAACCTCCTTTAATTAAGGAGTTTAAACTCAAACGGTAAAGGGCAGAAAACTTTTAAGGAAGGAAATAAAGTAATCATCTTGTGCAAGGTAGACAATTAGGGGCAAATACATATGGGTTTAATTAAGAAAAGAATTGATGAAGAATCTTTGAAATACACGGTTGACCAAATAAGGTAATAAACACAATAAATCAATCAGTACATAGTAAATCAAGGAGTCAGGGATCCGAAGTTACAAATAAACCAAGTCAGAAATGGGAGAATCGAAAAGCTAAGGAAAGTTTTCAAAATAACCTAAGAAACAGGGAAATTAATAAAACAAGGAAATAAGTCAATCAGAGTTACATAAGGAGGTCTGAAATCTGTCAATAATTAAGGGTTATTTTGAGAGGAAAATTTAGCGTATATAAAGAGTGCACAAACATTAGGCATGTGAGGTTAAACCATGGCAAAGAGAAGCAGCAATAATAATTACAAAGTATGTAGATAGTGGAAAATGGTAGTCACATAAGTCGACTTAGTAATAGGGAGAAGAGGGTATCAGAAGCATGCAAAAGAGTCAAGTAAAAGACCTTTCTGAAAAGTATAGTTTAGTCCAAAGGTTGGAAGAAACCAAATCAGAAGTTGAAACAAGGACTTTGAATCCAGTCGAGCAGCTTAAAATAGACGAAGAAGTTTTCAGAAGCTCTAATAGGTCCAAAGGAATTAGGGATTTGAAATCAAATAAATTCAGAGATGAGGAACCAGCAAGTCACATAGTATACAGTCTCAAAACTCGAATGAACCCCCAAATTTTAGGGTTTTCATCATCAATCGAGTATAGAGATGAAAGACAAGAAAATCAGGCAAAACTATCAACAAAGGAAATAAAATCAAAAACCTTAAGAAGAACTAAGGCTTTTAACATAAAGAAACTAGTAGAAGAACAACATGGAACACAGTAGAAGAATCAACATAAGAAACACAGTAGGAGAACAACACAAAAGAACACAGTCGAAGAACAACATGTGTAACACAGTAGAAGAATCAACATAAGAAACACAGTAGGAGAACAACATAAAAAAACACTGTAGAAGAACTACATAAGAAACACAGTAGAAGAATCAACATAAGAAACATAGTAGGAGAACAACATAAAAGAACACGGTAGAGGAACAACATAAGAAACATAGTAGAACATGTTTAAAAATCAGAAGAGCTTCGAAATAAATTAACAAAAAAACCCTAAATCAGAAAAGACAAAATCTGAAAGTAGAGTTTTGAAAGAAACCATGAGAAAATGTTCAGGAGCTTAGAGAAAACACAGATTGAAAATGGATCTAAGAAAATCAGAAGAACCTTGAAGGTTAGAGTTTCAGAAGAAACCAGATGGTGAGAAAGGCTTGGAAAGTCATTGATCTGAGCAGGAGAGATCAAGATCAGGCTTGAACAGCCATGGCTGGCTGGGGCAAGGTCGGAGACAGCCATAGAACTCGAACAAAACCAATTCTGGGCCAAGCTTCATCAAGGTTTGACCTTGAAAACATAGTAACTAGGCATGTAGGAGTCATATCAAGTGGATTCGGGCCTGTAATGGCTTTGGAAGCCATTGATTCAGGCGACTTTAGGGTGGAAGTGGAGGGAGGCGGCTAGGGTTTCTGAGGTAGCTTGAGAGAGAATTAGGAGAAGGGAGAATCCAAGGGCGGCTACAGATGAGAAATTATTAGGTTTAGGGGTTACGTCGGGTTAATAAAGGAAGGGGCAGATGTGAGCCGTTGATCTAAGTGATCAACGACTGGGATTAAAAGGGGGATCCGGGTGAGCTATTAAAAGGGTTGTGGGTCGGGTAGATTAGGTAATCGGGCTGGGTAATTGGGTTTATAAATTGGGTTTAATTAGAGGTTCAAATCTGGCTAAAATTGAAGTGCAAATAGGCTATGATTTAAATAGCCATTTTTCCCTCATTTATTTTATAAAAAATAGTAAAATAATTTGTGGAGGCAAATTAGAGGCACTAAAATAATTAATAATACATAATTATTAAATTAAAATATTGGATCAATTTCATAACTATAAATAGGATTAAATCTTAAAAGAGGCCAATATTGCAATTACATGCAATTTAGCTTTAAAAATACGAAATAAATTTATAAAAATATGCAAAAATTATGTTAGCTATATTTCAGTATAGATATAATAATAAAATAAATAAATCAACAAAAATAATATTTTTTGGAGTAATTATTGATAAAATAGAAAAACAAATTGATTTAAAAATCTTTTAAAAAATTAAAAAAAAATTATTAAAACCTTGGGACATGCTTATATGTGAACATACACGCTATTTTTAAGTTACTTTGCATATTAAAATATACAGAAAAAAACTGGGTATCAACAGGCTCTCCTTGATGCGATTTGAATGTTAAAATTACATAGCCTACTAATGCGATATCCCTAGTCAGCCCGTTTGAGTCTAAGCCCTTTTTATTTTAGTAATCACGTTACAAGTCTTTATCCGTTTTATAATGACCTTCTCTTGGCATCCAATCTTTCCTTAGCATTCTTGAGAATCAATTGGCAAAAATATAGTTTGGGGGAGAGACGAGGAGTTTGAAAGAGATAAAAGGTGCAAAGAAGAGAAAGAAATGAAGAAAAGGGAAGGAAAAGAAAAGAAAGAAAGAAAAAAAGAAAAATTCTAAAAATAAAGTGAATAAAGTGAAGAGTTGAAGAGAATTCAAAAGTAAACAAGGATGAAAGTCATGAAATAAATGGAAAAAGACAAAATTGAATATTATGATCAAGAAAGAATGACGTTACGTCTCTCTAGTTCCCCCGAGAAAAAAAATGACTCAAAGAGTCGAGAAAGCATGAGGCGAAAATAAAAAATGGAGTGCTTAAGAAAAGATGAAACCATTCTATTCCAACAAATCATACCTTGGTCCAAAAGCCTTCATTACATCCCGAAAAAACCCTACATGATTTCAAGTTGAGTGAGCTTACATTAGTGGTGATTTACATGAGGGGCAAGCTTATGGTACTTAGAGCCGAACTTGTGACATTCTTTTAAGAGAGATGAGCGAACTTTTCACAATATTTGATATGAGTGTTACATTCTAAAGTGAGACTTGCTAATGGAGAGTAGAGGAGGAGGATTTTGGGATCCACAATGACCTACGTGAAAGAGCGAGCTTCCTTGATGAATAGAGCGAACCCTTGATGCTCTAGTGTCACATTAGAACAATTGTACTCAAAAATTCAAATCATTGCAATGCTGATGATTCATAGGTGTTGTGGGTAATTGCTGGTCCCAATTGATGAGTGATTGATTCACCGTAGGCCAGCTGAAATATCCCTTTTTCTAGTGGAGCTGGGAATTGCCTTAATTGCTTGAGGACAAGCAAAATCTTAAGTTTGGGGGAGTTGATAAGTAGAGATTTTGACTGCTTATTTGTTCTCTTTTACTTGCATTTCAAAAATGCATAAAGGTATTCCGGAGAACAAATGAAATGTGTTTTTGTATACGAATATGGGGAAAAGAGTCAAAGAAGTCAAAGTCAACTCATAAAGGAGTCAAAAGTGAACAAGAACCAAAATAGGAAAAAAGGCCTATAGTGCGGACCGTACCATAATTGTGCGGCCGCAAACAAGGAAATTCAGAGAGTTATTTTTTAGGAAGGTTGAAGGCATGCAAACCGCACCATAATTGTGCGGCCGCATTAAAAATTACGCGGTACACAAAAGACAAAGATCAGAAAGATGGGAATTCTAGAGTGAAGCTGGAATGCGGACCGCACTATTTTTGTACGACTGCACAATCAGAAGCGCTTCCGCACTCATTTTGATATGGACCGTAGAAGCTCCAAAGTACCAATCCTCAAGTTCGAGGAATGCACACCGCATGATAATTGTGCGGCCGTAGTAGTTCATTGTGCGGATCACACCAGAATTATGCTGTCGCACAACCTTCGCAGGGGCATTTTTGTCAAATATTTTTAGCTTAGTATAAATAGAACCTTTTGTCATTTTTAGGTTAAGTTTAATTTTGGGAAGAGCACCTGAGCCATTTTCTTTGTTGTTTTGAGTAATTTTGTACTAGATTAACTTCTAAACATTAGATTTTCTTTTCCTAATTAATTATTATGAATTCTATCTTAATTTCTTCTGTAGTTTCTTTAATTTTCATGAGTAGCTAAATTTTTAGCTAGGGTTGTTTCCCAACCCTGGTGTGGATACTTAATAGGTGTTTGATTTAAGGCTTATTTGTGATTGGGTTATTGATATTTTGCCTTTTTCATGCTTGAATTCAAGAATTAATGCTTGCAAACATTGATTCATGCCTATTTCACTTTATCTCTATTTGAGAAAGAAGGACTATGTCTAAGAAAACTTGGCTAACAAGAAATTAGGGTAAGCTCAAGAAATTGATAGCCCTAATGAAAGAGTCAAATCTGGAGATAGTAAGACCCGACTTGAGCATATATCACTTGTTCTGTGCAATAATCAATTGGACTTGATAAAGCCAAATTGGGCAAAATCAGTCAAACTACCGAGAGGTATAAAGTAGGTAATTGCGTGTGATTGCTATATTACAACCTCGACGAATCAAACTTGACCTTGAGTTTATGACCTATTAGGTAACCACCTAGGTGAAAGTCACGACCCTAGATCCTTTATCATTTGAGAAACCACAAAAACCAAAAATATTGCCTTCTAGTTTATTATTTGCAATCAATAGCTTAAAGTAGAAATAGAAACAACAAACAAGAATGTGGAAATGCAATTCGAGGCACATTATACAATTAAACTAGGTGTATACCTAATCCCATTTCTCACTCCCTGGGAATTTGACCCCGGCTTGCGTTGGGTTTTATTATTGCTTCGACTGCCTCATTACCTATATTTGTGGTGTGAGTTTGGGCGACATCAGAGGCTAATTAAGATAAACTCGCTCATATTTATAAAATCATGAAAAACTTTGGATCGTTACTTGAGTGTAATTCCCATTGGATCCATGCTTGTAGCCATTGATCATTTTACTTATTTCTAGGTTAGTTTACATTTTCGCAGTTAGTTATAAATATTTCTACAAAACCATTCTAGGTGTTTGGATTAGCATAATAAGTGATAATTCACTTACACTCCTAATGGCCTACATATTGTTCTCTATGGGATTCGATCCCGATTCATAATTGGGTAAATTATACTGTATATGACCGTGCCCGTTTACTTTTTAGTAGTGGATTTGTACGCATCAAGGGATTAACGACCAGATATAAATTTTACTAGTTATGAACAAATCAATAGTGAGAACCTATATGCTTTGGAGGGATGGATCATGTTGATTCATCGTCAAGTCATCAATAATTTGACAATCTTGGGAATTTTCGTAGTTTTGGCAGGATGGATAATGTTGTTTTATTCGGGAGGCTACGTCATGTGCGATCTACAATTATGAATGGTAGATTTATGGTTTAAAGTTAATAAATTGTGTTAAGATGTACAAGATATTAATTATTCGGTTGGTTATGTCTGTAAAATGAGCAACATGACAATGTTGTCCTAATTCAGTTAGGCGATGACGATAGTCTGAATTAGGATATGAAAAATGCACAGAGTGAGAAAGATGATAATTACTATGACAATAACACTGCTGAGTGAGGCAATGAAGCATCCTTCACAGCTGAGAGTGACAATGAGGAACTATCATTCACATATGAGAATAACAATGAGAAACCGGATTTGACAATGGAGCATGATGCCAACACTGACAATGGAGCATGATGCCCACATAGGAGAGTGTCTCCAGCCTCCAGAGCTCAATCAAAGCCGTGATCAATGACCAGTCGAACTGTAACCAGCTGATCTCTATGACTCAGTAAAAACTAGTCCGAGTCAGGCACTCAATAGTGCAGTGATGTAGTGTGTGCTCCCCGGTAAGCTATCAAAAAAATTATTAAAGCGTCATGGGTGGAAATTCTTACGAAGTAAATCTCCATCTCATATATGCGAAGACCTATGGCCCGCATGTAGCATAAGTAGCTCACATGAAATGCGTCCGGGATGAACAGTCAGTCGATCCATGATGATATTTGTACATTAAATAATGTTAATTAAATGTATGAAGTTATGATTTTTTTTAAACGATAAATCTATGTATTACTGTTGTTTGAGATTGTAAGGAGGTATTATTTTAACCTATACAGTATTATTTATTATTTACTTAATTCATAATGGTTTATAAGTTATCTAAAATAAATTATCAATTAATTTGATACGAAGTATTATTTATCATTTATTTAATTCATAACAATTTATACGTTAGTTTTTTAGATTTAAGAATAAAAATTCGGCAGAGTCTCCTTTACACTAACAACCATTCAAATTTTTATTCGGCAGTCAAAGAAGCCTATAATATTTTACTTGTTTAACTTATCTGGACATATTAAATATTATATTAATTAATTTTATATGAAGTATTATTTATTATTTATTTAATTCATAACCATTTATATGTTAGTTTTTTGGATTTCACGATATAAAATCTGTAGAATCTCCTTTGTACTGACAACTATCCAATTTTTTATTCGACAACAAGAATACTAAAATATGCTATTTGTTTAACTTTTCGTGGTCTAATTGATCAGTATATGATCATACTTTTTGTTCAAAAACCGAAATACAACATTGGACTAAGTTTATGGCAGACAAACAATTATTGTTCCGCAGTTAACATATACTCCCTCCGTTTCAATTTATGTGAATCCATTTAACTGGGCACGGAGTTTAAGAAAAGAGAGAAGACTTTTGATCTTGTGGTGTAAAATAAGGCACCTTTATTTTGTGTGGCTATAAATCATTGCATAAAAGTAAATTATTTCCAAATAAGAAAAGGGGTCATTCTTTTTGGCACGGACTAAAAAGGAAATAGGTTCACATAAATTGAAACGGAGAGAGTAATTTTTTTAAATTCAATTACACAAATAATTTAACGTTATTAATAAACAAAAAGATTCAGAAATTACTCCAATTAAACAATATTCAAAAAATCAATAAATATCATAAATTTAACAAAATTTGAAAAATATAAAAAAAATGAAAAATACCAAAAATATCACAAATTACAAATAATTTTAATTTTTTTTCTGGACTTAAAAAAAATAGAAAAATAATCCTTTTTTCCTGCAATTTTTTAAAAAAACACGGAAAATAATCCAAAATTTTATTATTTCTAAAAGTTTTAAAAAAATGATCCTAATTATTTTGTTATTTCTTGAATTTAAAAAAAAAATAGAAAAATGATCCAAATATTTTTTGCAAATTCTGGATTTATTTTTAAATAATAGTAAAATAACAAAATTCACTAGAGTTCTATAAATTAAGTGGGCATTAATTAATTTACACGTAATACACATAACATTTTACAATTTATACAAAAAGTGTTTTGCAAAATACCTATATATTCGAAGTTCTTTGAAAACTTTCGATATGAATGTAGGCCTTCTTTCCTAGCAATTCGACCTCCAATGTTGTTCTACGCTATGAATATACCTTGAATCTTATATTTTTGGAGTAAAATTTGGATACACGTGCTTTTTGTGGGGCCTTGTGGGCTCCAATGGCAGCAAAAAAAATAGAAAAGTGGGAGGAGGAGGGGACCGTTCGCGTCTGGAGAAGAAGGATGAAGTTAAAATATTAACATATAGCGTATATGCTGAACTTAACGGGGTAACTTAACCCATTAACATATAACGCATGTATTATATGCGCAATATATAAATTGATTAGGCCTTTTTTGCACCTAGTTATGTCGATTACTTTGATTTCGAACTCAAAAATTGTCTACAACCCCTAACTTTTTCCTTCTGTTTTTGCATCACAGCCCAAGATTCTTTTAGTCCCCTGATTCAATGGCAATGATCGTGAGAAAGTCAACTGCATGATGGTATCAAATAACCAAAATTAAAGAACATTCTTCTAAACCAAATATCAATGCCAAAGCCCTGACAGAAAAAAAAAATACATCCCTTAGGAAAGAATAGCAAACATATATATATATATATATATATAGAGAGAGATAGCAGAGTTAGACGTGAGTAAAGATGTTGTGTAACGAGTCAAGACTGATGACTGTAAGGTTGAATTGTCATTTAAGAAAAGTTATTAATTTCTTTTAAGTCCTTTAAGTTTAGTATTTTGTAATGGAGTCTGAAGTAAGGTTATAGCTTGGAGGCGACACATGTCTGTCTTTTATTTTAGTTCTGTTAGGGGGCGCTACAATAGTTGTTCATTTCTCATTGGAACAATAACAGTATATATCCTTTCCCCGTCAATGTAAATTATAACAGAGAAATTACAAAGCTTATTTAACTTTTCTTCTTGTTCAATTTTACAATTCCATTTCTATTTTCAGTAGTTGTAACACTACAAGTGGTATATAGAGCCAGGCTTTTCGGTGAACTATGGTAACACAAAAGCTCCTAACGGTGGTTGGCGCAAAATCGATGAACAACTTCAAACTTACATTGGTGAGTCGAGAAGAAGAATGGAAATGGAAAAAAGACAAGCTTGTTTGAATGTTGAGGCCATGCAAAGGCAGGAAGAAAGTAATCACAGGCTCGATATGTTACTGAGCCATTTTAAGTCAGAATGAAGGATTGATTCGGCGACTTCAAGGATATCGGTGGATGTGTTGGTTATTGGAGGTTCTTCATTAGAAAGGGGCGATTCTTTACTGGGTGTTACGAGTAGACCCATTAGCTCTCCGATGACATCATCTTTTCCACAAGCATGTAGAGGTATGTCTTTTTCTATTGCTCCCTTCAATCCAACTACTCTACCCGTTTCTTCGAATCTTTCTTTATTACTGTATAACATCGGTCCATCCATATATCCAGCGGCTCCTTTGTCACTTACCCATCCATAATGAATACCAATTTTTCATCTGTACATAATGCTTTTCCATACTCTGTTTCCAGCATAGGCTTACCCACTTATGTCATTTAGAGTAACTCGACTACTACAAAGATACCCGTGAGCCATACCTTTTTACCTCCTCTTGCTTATCAAGCCATTATGAACAGCTATTTTACATATCCTAGTATTCGGCCCAATATGTAGCCCAACATCCAAACAAACTCCCTGACACTAGTCAATATTTTGGGCTCATTCAAAGGCCCAAAAGCCAAATTAATATTTCCAAAATTGGATTGTATTAACCCAAGAGTATGTATCTGACACTATGAGAAATACATTGAATTATACCAAGTGACATCAAGTAAAAAGATGAGCTATGTGGCTATGCATATAAATGAGAAAATTGATACATAGTTCGATGTCTACATGGTGGTACTGTCACATGCGAGACCTTTTGCTTGGATGTGTGCAGTAGATATGGCAACTTCAGATCCATGGATATAGGTATTGGTTTTAATAGACTACAACAATGGGCGGATATGGATAGCTATTTTAACAAGTTTGAGGACTTGCATTTCTATTCGTTGCTAATTATTCCAATATTTAAAGAAACTTACTTTGTGTATTGCTTTGTTGGAGGATTAAAGGCAGATTTATGGTTCATGGTGAGGGCATCCAATCCTCAGACAATGACCGATGTACTGGAAGTACCTAAACTCCATGAAAAAATATTAGCCTCTAGTTATAAAAATATTTAGCCACCCAAAATGTCCTCCATACAATCAAGAATTACCTTTCTTCCCAGCCCAAAAACAACTTCATCTCAAAACATCAAGAGTTTGCCACCCATTTTGACCAGAAGAAATTAACCCAACTATAAAAATGTTAAGGAAAAATTAGTTATGTTACATATGCCATGATAATTACTTTTTTGGAAATGTAAGCCCGAAAATCTTAACTTAATAGAAGGAATATAAGGGAAAATAAATTTTGAAGTAGGTGAAGGCTCTGAAGTAATTGAGGAACAAGAAGTGGAGGGAAATATGGAAAATGTTACAATCAATATAATGGTAGGCTTGGAAGAGGAGGAAGCTTTCCTCAATGTTCTAGATGTCCCAGGAAGAGGCCTCAATATAATTAAACTTCCAGAGATCTTAAATAATGAACCCGTGATAATTTTTATTGACTGAGGGGCAATTCATAGCTTCTTGGACTCTCAATTGGCTGAAAAGGTGAAATTGAACATACATCAAATGATTCGGCCCATGAAAGTTTGAGCAGCTAATGGATGGATAATGCAGATTAATATCTTTTGTCCTAAGGTGTTTTGGAAAATGCAGGTGTAGTGTTCCAATATGAATTGAGATTAATGAAGGTTGGAGGGTGTGATATAGTTTTAGGGATGAATTGGATAGACTTGGTAGCTCTTATGTTTATAAACACCAGAACACATAGTGTTTCCTTCTTTAGAGGAAGTAATATGGTGAAACTGGTGGGCTTTCCTAATTCACAATTAATGGCGCCGGTGAATTCTAAAAAGATTTCAGGGTTACTAAATTGATATGGTTGCAATTGGGTGGCAGAAACATTTCAAATGGAATCAGTCTAGCTGTGGTGGAAAAATATTTGGGTGCACTTGCTAGAGTGTTTGATGAACCCACCACCTGACCCCCAGCTGGGCCTTATTATCATGCTATTGAATTGGTTCTAGGAGCTGCACCAGTCAATAAACGACCCTATAGATATTTTCATGAGCAAAAGGAAGTCATCAAAATAATTATTTAAGAGATGTTAGAGGCTAAGAATATGATCACTAGTACATCTCCTTTTGTGTCACGACCCAAACCCCGCTCCGGTCGTGATAGCGCCTCTCGTGAAGACAAGGCCAGCCAAACCATTTTAGAACACCACTTAAAGCAGTTAATCAGTTATATAACAGTTCGAATATAAATTAATGATATTAATTAATGTAATTACAACCTAATACAGCCCGATCGGGGTGAAACAAGTCACGAGCATATATAAGAATAAAATCCCCACTTCACATTCTAGAAATACACCGAGTAATACTAATGAATAACATAAACGGACTGTGATGCTGCGAACACTGGCAGTCACTTCGCTAAAACCTTTACAACTCTGCCTCCACGCGGCCAATACCCGCTTCAAGGTGAATAAGTACCTGCAACTCACGCGAGGTGCAGGGAGTAAAGTAAGTACTCCAACTCAGTGAGCAATAAAGGTAAATAATAACCGGGCAGCAAGGAATCACGTAAAGAAACCAGCTTGCTGTATAGAAGCCGGGTACAATTTTCTTAAAAAAATACTGAAATCTGTGATATCTTTAGAAATGCCTTAGCCCAGTTCAAATCTCTTTTGAAAATGGTCTTTTCAATAATTACGAAAATGATTTCAAAACAGTTAGTGCTGATAAGCACGGAAAATCCGCCCCTCGGGCACAAGTACCACAATATAGCAGGTAAAAATGCAATTAAATATGCAAGATGAGCACATAAAAGTCCGCCCTTCGGGCACATCTCAAAAACAGTACCAGCCCCTCGGGCTCAATATCAATCGCTTAGAACAGTATCAGCCCCTCGGGCTCAGTATCACATCACTCAGAACAGTATCAGCCCCTCGGCCGCAGTATCACATCACATGGGTACCCGCGCTCACTGTGGGTGTGCAGACTCCGGAGGGGCTCCTACAGCCCAAGCGCTATCATAATAAGGACTGAAAGCCTATACATATCAATATGAGGCCTGAAAGCGTTCTTACAATGCACTCGAGGCCTGAAAGCCTCCTAACAATACACTCGAGGCCTAAAAGCCTCCTCACAATACACTCGAGGACTGAAAGTCTCCTCACAATACACTGGAGGCCTGAAAGCCTCCTCACAATACCCTCGAGGCCTGAAAGCCTCCTCACATATGTCCCTCTGCCTCAATCAGCCCAAAAATAATCATAAGCCCCTCGGGCATCAGTAAAGCAATAATGCTTAGCTCAAACAATGGTTTAATATCAGTTAAAAACTCAAGGTTGAATAAAAATATAGCTCAGTTCATGAAACAGTTTAATTCAAATGGGCTGAATTCAAATAATATTTCAAATAGTGAGGAAAACGTGATGATAGCTCACGAGGAGTTCAAACAGTCGGCAATAAGCCCCACGTATGGGAATAGGCCCAAGTCATAGTGAAAAACAACAAGTTATAGTGAAATGCACGGTAAAGTCAACAACCGGGACGGACCATGTCACAATCCCCAATGGTGCTCTACCCCACGCTCTTTATCCGGAGTGCAAGTCACCTCAATATAGCACTATGGCTGCAAATTCGGGGTTTCAAACCCTTAGAATATCTTTTACAATCATTACTCACCTCGAACCGATAAAATCTCTAGCTCGCGACGCTTTTTCCCCTCGAATTGACCTCCTCATGCGTTGAATCTGATCAAAACCACAAGGAATATGTCACAATAGGCTAATGAATCATAACCCAATCGAAAGGACTCGAAAAATATTAAAAATCACGAAGTTGGAAAAACCCGAGCCTCAGGACCACTTCTCGAAAAATTGCGAAATTCACATCACCGGATTCCTCTTCTCGCCATGAGTTCATACATATCAAATTTACCAAAATCGGAGCTCAAATCCCAAATTTCATTTCAAAAATCAAGCACTAGTTCTTCCAATTTTACCCAAATTTCCATGAATTTATAGGTTGATTCTTAAATAAAATGGTGTTTCTAGGCCATAGGACTCACCTCCAATCGATTCCCGTCGAATCCCTCTTCAATTTCTACCAAAAAGCTCTTAAGGTTCTCAACAATGGAGGAAAATTGACCAAGCTTCGCGAATGAAATGATATAAAAACCCTTCTGTACGCCCAGTTTTTACCCTACGCGAATGCGGTCAACACCCTCCGCGTTCGCGATGAACAAAAATCATTGACCAGGAAATTACTCTATGCGAACGCAGCTCCCAGTCCGCGAACGTGATGCTTCAGGATCTCCAACTACGCGAACGCGTCCCATTGACCGCCAACGCGATGCACAGGCCGCTCCTCCTACGCGAACACGGACCCTATTGTCGCGAATGCGATGAATAAACTTGGCAGGACCCCAGGCCCCCTTTTACGCGAACGCGAATCCACCTACGTGAACGCGATGCACTGGAAACTCACCCCTTCACGAATGCAGACCAATCCTTGCGGACGCAAAGACCAATTTTCTCCTGCAACTGCTGTGCATTTTCTACAACAATTCTAAGTTCAAAACATCCCGTTTAGCCATCGAAAATCACCCCGAGGCCCCCGGGACTTCAACCAAAAGCACTAACATATCCCAAAACATCATATAAACTTGTTTCAATTATCAAAACACATCAAACAACACTAAAATCATCAATTCTCATCGTATTCGAGCCTAAGTTTCTTCAAAACTTCTGAAATACGCATTCGATCAAAAACCCAATCAAAACACCTCAGAATGACCTGAATTTTGCACACACATCCAAAATCACCCAACGGAACTACTGCAACTCTCGGAATTTCATTCCGACCTCCGGATAAAATCTCACCTACCAACCGGAATTCGCCAAAATACTAACTTCGCCAATTCAAGCCTAATTCTACACTGGACCTCCAAAACCAATTCTGATCGCACTCCTAAGTCACAAATCACCCCCCGAAGCTAACCGAATCACCGGAAATCACATTCGAGAAATATAACTCTTAATTCAATGTCCAGTTGACTTTTCCAACTTAAGCCTTCCTTAAAGAGGGTAAGTGCCTCATTTCTACGAAAACCAATCTGAATCAACTATAACACACAAAATACTGATAATGAAACGTGAAGAAGCATAAAATGGGCGAAACTAAGGGGTGACTCATGAGACGACGGGTTGGGTCGTCACATCCTCCCCAACTTAAACTAACGCTCGTCCTCGAGCGTTCCTAGGGTTGTCCTAGAAGCCAAACAATAGCTGAATAACCTTACCAAGCACATACCCGGGGGTGATCCCGCGTCACCCTATCTCATATAGGTCTGATAGCACAACATATCTTAAATTACCCAATTCAGTCTACCCATAAATCATAGAACTACCTTTTCACTTCTGAAATCATCAATACGGTCAAAACCTCACACTTATACTCTGAATGGTCCCGAACCAGCTGTAATACCCCATACCTGCAACCTCAGGTGCAATCACATGATATACTACATAACCCAAATACTCGAAATGCTAATTTCTATCCATAGCAGTTGCCAACAACCACCAAATACCGAGAGATAATCCCTTATTAGCTAAAGTCTTATTTCAACACTTTCATATATTGCCAATGATAAATGGGACACGCAGCAAACCATAACCATTTCCTAGAGCAACCACTCATGAAGCCACCTCCCTTTTGACTAATACCACAACAGATTTCCGAGCCGATCTCGATATTATCCTTTTAACAAGCTAAAATCAAATCTGTTCGTATTCATTAATGACTCCAACGATCACCTCGAATCCAACACACCACTCTGGTGAAATGACACCTCAACACAAGCCTAAGCCATAACTTGCATAATATGCGTACCAATAAGAAACGGTCTGAACATACTCAAATCATGAAAACTGACTCAAACGAAAGAGTTGTACCTCAAGCTCATCATTACCATCACCACACAAGGCTGAGACCCCATCTCACATCATAGAAATAGAACACCTGAATCTACCCCGAAAGGTCATATCTCCACGTGGCCTCGCTACAATGCGCGATCCGATCCAAACATTATTACACGTGAAACACCTCAAGTCACTATGCCCAAAATCGACAGCCCCACACAATTTGATGTCTGAAACCAAAGCAATTCATTACACCCACGGTGGAGCAATAACATACAACACGCAACCCGATAGGCCATAACCAATACTCCATTTATAGAGCAATACTTAATTACTCTTTCCGCTCGACTTTCTCTATGAATCCTCAATAGAACCGCACCACATGTGCCCATATCCAACAAATCATAACGCCTCACAGCACCGAAAAAGCAGCTCATAAATCTCTCGAGATCACTAACAAGTTCAATAACGATCGAATCAACCTATCCCTCAATAATTCAACTCGGGACTAACCAAGCTAACTCAAGCCAAATACGTAGCCACATCGGCCTACCAACGAACTCAATACCAAGAAGCCTGAAGTTGCTCCTTCCACCACTATAACCCCTGTCGGAGCCGTACGATACGGTGCCCGACACTAAATAAATACTGAAATCCACAATCTCGCCTGGCGACATGCCCGGCCACAAGAACGCATCCGAAAAAGTCCCTCAATACCGGAACTGAATCAATGGTAGAAACCTCTGCACTAACATCCGCCACGAAGGCCAAATTAAGAAAAGCAATCCTTCCCAGCCGTCCGTTGTTCTTTGGAATACAAACCACTCTGTTAGAACATAATCCATGCACCTCGCCACGCAACCTATGGCATTTTCTGACATAGCCCATAGAACAATAGTCTAGAATAACCAAACACTGAGACAACCAGTCTACACCCCAATATCATATCCAAAATCTAATATACCAAGCGAAGAAAGATCCACTCGGGTCTCCAAATCCCAATAGCCGCTACGGTACCAATACATACGATCCGCAACTACTACACAGTCTGTACCTGAGAACTCCCAGTCTCCAACTCCATATAGCACACGAATCACTGTAACTGATCCCAAATTCCGACATAGCCAATCGAACAATAGTCTAGAATAACCCAACACTGAGATAACCAATCTACACCCCAATATCATATCCAAAATCTAATATACCAAGCGAAGAAAGATCCACTCGGGTCTCCAAATCCCAATAGCCGCTACAGTACCAATACATACGATCCGCAACTACTACACAGTCTGTACCTGAGAACTCCCAGTCTCCAACTCCATATAGCACACGAATCACTGTAACTGATCCCGAATTCTGCAGTATGAATACATATTACACCCCTATGCCATCAAACAAACTCAGATATCAACAGTCTATCTAGAAAGAAAGTGCCACAATACTACCGAAATATCAACAGTCTAAACACATTACCCCTTTTCGAGACAAATACTCTCATCAAATCACTTCCAATTAGCAGTATCATTTCTTTTGTTATCTGAGGCTACTCTTTACTTAAGAGTTTTATGATCTTGTTTTCAGAACTGAACTGTAACTCACGTAGCCAACAACATCCACTGATCCTATTTGGAAAAAAATCATTACACATTCCATGCTTCGCATACCCATAGAAAATATATTCATTTCCAAACCACGGTAAAACCCAACAAGGACTCTCTCCCCCAATTCCATGTGCACAAGCTAAACTTTCAGGACTGAATCCTTCTACCCTAACCAAGCTAAGCAAGCTGCCAAAGCTCGAGAGCATTGCTGGAAAATGGTTGAAAGGCTCATTAGCTCAAACACATACGAAGAATTAATCATACCCTTACCATACCGATTCGGTCTACTAACAAGCTACTTTATTTATCTAGGTTTCCTTCTGATTCATTTTCAACTTGATATTCCCTCTTGCTGTAGCACCACAATTCCTCAACCCAGGCTCACTACACGAGACCCAAGCACAAGACCACACTGTCTAAGACCCATAAGGCACTGAATACTCTCTCAAATGTTCCTAGAAATACCACATTCTAAAATACTTTACTTGAAGAACTTCCTGCGAATCTGAATTCATTACCATTGCTTTCCAGATACCGATACATAGGATCCCATAATCAACATAAAAATACCACAAGTCTTGACCTTTTTCCAATAAAAACACAGTCTCTACTAACATACATAACCTTAAGACACCTGATTGCTACATGTAGAATCTTGAACACATTAAAACCATTCTCGAGAGTCATTCACTCTTATTCAAACTGCAAATTACCTGACCCAACGAACGGAGTCACTCGTGCCTTATTGGCACTCTGATAATGCAAAATGAGATCCTTGTCCCAATACAAACAAACATCTTCCTGCTCCATGCACCGAGCATTCTTACCAATAACAGTTTAAGACATCCTCTGATCTTGCACATCTACGAGGCACCATATAACCTTTGTTAAAACTTTTCTTTTACTCTAGCCATAGCTGGCTCACTCGCACGCTCCAACTAAAGCCAATATAGCACATGCCCGCACAATTAGCTAATTGATAGCAAACTCCCCAACTTGGCTCGAAGCCATATTTCAAGAAACACTCAACAACTCATAACACTTTTACTCTAATGATGCCACAATACCATAGTGAGATTAAACTCAAATCATTTTCAAGTTTATGGAAACACAGCTCATCTAGTACTGTAATCCCCTGCAAATCTCGCATTTATCCCCACATCAATTGAGTCCACTCTCTTAAGCGACTCGAATTTTCAAATTTTCACACGTACCCTTCAGTTACACATGAGATCTCCTAACATACACACAAGGGATCGTACCACTTAAGAACGCTCCGCATGAGATAATCCACCTGCTTCGCCTCAATTTAACATTTCTGCATACCTTCCACCGTCATACACATTACACAGTCATTTAGTCTTCCTGGGTCTGAACTCATTTTGCCACATGTAATGCACTTTGCTCCCCAACTAGGAGACAAAAAAAAATATTCTTCACACGCCCATAATTTGGGCTACACATCAAATCACAATAGGAATCGAATAACTTAACAGTTCATCTATTATCCAACAGACTTCTTCGTCATTACCAAGTCATATAAATACATCTCGCAGTACTAACATACTCATCACATGGATATCCAACCACCATTCTGTCTAATAGGTCATTACCGAACATATAAGTTCAAATCACCTGCTCACACAATTAGCACCTCGGTGCTCAATCCATAGGCAAGGATCCAACCTCAAGTCCTCCAGACTGGCCCGAAATCGAACTCACAGAGATCACATCTCGCCCCTCGATCGGGTGAGTCACAAACCATCAAAGCACATATAATACTGAGCGCTCAAGTGCGCACACAGACGTGTGGAAGAAATTTCAAGAGTTTCTTTTCAAGCTGAATCAAGGACGCACGATAAGAATTCAAGAATGTGAAGTTTTCCTAAGGGTTCAGCAACCTCTCGAGGATAAACACAGACGTCTCCGTACCGATCCTCGAGACTTTACTAAACATGCTCATGAATCGTGAGACCTAGTAACCTAGTCTCTGATACCAACTTGTCACGACCCAAACCCCGCTCCGGTCGTGATGGCGCCTCTCATGTAGACAAGGCCAACCAAAACCATTTTAGAACACCATTTAAAGTAGTTAATCAGTTATATAATAGTTAGAATATAAATTAATGATATTAACTAATGTAATTAATTACAATCCAATACAACCCGACCGGGGTGTCACAAGTCACGAGCATCTATAAGTATGAAATCCCCACTTTACAGTCTAGAAATACACCAAGTAATACTAATGAATAACATAAATGGACTGTGGTGCTGCGAACACTGGCAGTCACCTCGCTAAAACCTTTACCATTTTGCCTCCACGCGGCCAATACCCACTACCGGGTGAATAAGTACCTGCAACTACACGCGAGGTGCAGGGAGTAAAGTGAGTACTCCAACTCAGCAAGTAATAAAGGTAAATAATAACTGAGCAACAAGGAATCACGTAAAGCAACCAACATGCAGTATAGAAGCCAGGTACATTTTTCTTAGAAAAATACTGAAATCTGTGATATCTTTAGAAATGCCTTGGCTCAATTCAAATCTCTTTTGAAAATGGTCTTTTCAATAATTACAAAAATAATTTCAAAATAGTTAGTGCTGATAAGCACGGAAAATCCGCCCCTCAGGCACAAGTACCACAGTATAGTAGGTAAAAAGGCAATTAAATACACAAGATGAGCACATAAAAGTTCGCCTTTCGGGCACATCTCAAAAATAGTACCAGCCCCTCGGGCTCAATATCACATCACTCAGAACAGTATCAACCCCTCGGGCTCAGTATCATATCACATGGGTACCCGCGCTCACTTTGGGTGTGTAGACTCCGGAGGGACTCCTACAGCCCAAATGCTATCATAATAAGGCCTGAAATCCTGTACATATCAATATGAGGCTTGAAATCCTTCTCACAATACACTCGAAGTCTGAAAGCCTCCTCACAATACACTCGAGGCCTGAAAGCCTCCTCAAAATACACTCGAGTCCTAAAATCTTCCTCATAATACACTCGAGGCCTCAAAGCCTCCTCACAATATGCTCGAGGCCTGAAAGCCTCCTCACAATACCCTCGAGGCCTAAAAGCCTCCTCACATCACTCAACATATCCTCACATATGGCCCTCGGCCTTAATCAGTCCAAAAATAATCATAAGCCTCTCGGGCATCAGTAAAGCAATAATACTCAGCTCAAACAATGGTTCAATATCAGTTAAAAACTCAAGGTTGAGTAAAAATATAGCTGAGTTCATGAAACAGTTTAATTCAAATGGACTGAATTCAAATAATATTTAAATAGTGAGGAAGACAGTGATGATAGCTCACAAGGAGTTCAAACAGTCGGCAATAAGCCCCAAGTATGGCAATAGGCCCAAGTCATAGTGAAAAAAACAAGTCATAGTGAAATATGCGGTAAAATCAACAACCGGGACGGACCAAGTCACAGTCCCCAATGGTGATCTACCCCATGCTCTCTATCTGGCATCCAAGTCACCTCAATATAGCACTATGAGTGCAAATTCGGGGTTTCAAACCCTCAAGATATCATTTACAATCATTACTCACCTCGAACCGGTGAAATCTCTAGCTCGCGACGCCTTTGCCCCTCGAATCGACCTCATCATGCGTCAAATCTGACCAAAACCACAAGGAATACATCACAATAGGCTAATGAATCATAACCCAATCGAAAGGTCTCAAAAAATATCAAAAATCACGAAGTTGGCAAAACCCGAGTCCCGGGCCCACTTCTCGAAAAATTATGAAATTCACATCACCGGATTCCTCGTCTCGCCACAAATTCATTCATATCAAATTTACCAAAATCGGAGCTCAAATTCCCCCTCAAATCCCAAATTTCATTTCAAAAATCAAGCCCTAGTTCTTCCAATATTACCCAAATTTTCATGAATTTACAGGTTGATTCTTAAATAAAATGGTGTTTCTAGGCCATAGGACTCACCTCCAATCGATTCCCATCGAAACCCTCTTCAATTTCTACCAAAAAGCTCTTGAGGTGCTCAACAATGGAGGAAAATTGACCAAGCTTCGTGGATGAAATGATATAAAAACCCTTCTGTATGCCTAGTTTTTACCCTACGCGAACGCGGTCAACACCCCCGCATTCGCGATGAACAAAAATCATTGACCAGAAAATTACTCTACGCGAACGCGGATCACACTCCGCGAATGCGATGCTTCAGGATCTCCAACTACATGAACGTATCCCATTGACCGCCAACGCAATGCACATGCCGCTCCTCTTACACGAATGCGGACCCCATTGTCGCGAACGCGATGAATAAACTTGGCAGGACCCCAGGCCCCCTTCTACACGAATGCAAAGCCACCCACGTGAACGCGATGCACTAGAAACTCACCCCTTCACAAACGCGGACCAATCCCTACGAACGCATAGACCAATTTTGGTCTGCAACTGGTGTGCATTTTCTGCAGCAATTCTAAGTTCAAAACTTCCCGTTTAGCCATCTGAAATCACCCCGAGGCCCCCGGGACCTCAACCAAAAGAACCAACATATCCCAAAACATCATATAAACTTGTTTCAATCATCAAAACACATCAAACAACACTAAAATCATCAATTCTCATTGGATTCAAGCCTAAGTTTCTTCAAAACTTCTGAAATACGCATTCGATCAAAAACCCAACCAAAACACCTCCGAATGACCTGAAACTTTGCACACACATCCAAAATCACCTAACGGAACTACTGAAACTCTCAGAATACCATTCCGACCTCCAGATCAAAATTTCACCTACCAACCGGAATTCGCCAAAATACTAACTTCGCCAATTCAAGCCTAATTCTACACCGGACCTCTAAAACCAATTCTGATCACACTTCTAAGTCAAAAATCATCCCCCGAAGCTAATCAAATCATCAAAAATCACATTCGATCCATATAACTCTTAAGTCAATATCCTGTTGACTTTTCCAACTTAAGCCTTCCTTAAAGAGGGTAAGTGCCTCATTTCTACAAAAACCAATCCGAATCAACTATAACACACTATATACTGATAATGAAATGTGAAGAAGAATAAAATGGGGGAAACAGAGGGTTGACTCATGAGACGACGGGTCGAGTCGTCACATTTTGCTTTACCAATCATCCTTGTTAAGAAAACAAATTCAACATGGAGATTATGTGTTGATTACAGAAAGCTCAATGAATTTACCATAAAAAATAAATATTTGATTCCGATGGTGGAATATCTACTAGATGAACTCCATGGTGCTCATTATTTTTTGAAATTGGACTTAAGGCCTGAATACCATCAAATCCGAGTGAAGGTTGGCCATGAACATATAACATGTTTCAAAACTCATTATGGATTGTGGGAATTTACAGTAATGTCTTTTGGATTGACAAATGATACGACTACATTTAGAGTCCTTATTCATTAGATTTTAGGCCCCTATTTGAGGAAGTTTGTGTTAGTTTTTTAATGATATATTGGTTTATAGAGTTTCATTATTGGAGCACTAAGATCATTTAAAATTGGTTTTCAATTTCCTGGATAATCATCAGTTATATGCCAAGCGTTCTAAATGTAGCTTTGCTCAAAAACAAGTTGAGTACTTGGGCCATGTGATCGCAGGTGATGGGGTAAGCATTGATAGGGCAAAAGTTGAGGCCATGGTAAATTGGCCCAAGCCAAATCTGCTAAGAGTCTGCATGAATTCCTTGAGCTTACTGGATATTACCATCGCTTTATAAAAAGCTATGCGATTATTTGTAATCCCTTAACATCATTACTTTAAATGGGAGGTTTTGTGTGGAGTATAGAAGCAACAAAAGCCTTTGAAGATCTAAAAGAAACCATGAGTAGAGCACCTGTCTTGGCCTTACCAGATTTTAAGTTATCCTTGTGGTTGAAGTCGATGCTAGTGGGTTAGAAGTTCTAACGACCCCGACCGACCATTTAAAGATTTAGTATATTGTACAGTAGTTTGGGACCTTGAGTGTCTTCACTTCATGTATTATGACTTGCAAGTATAGTCAGATTATATTTTCGGGAAGATCCGAGTTGATTTGGAAGAATAATTCTCAATGTGGAAGTTTTAAGTTGGAAGAGTTGACAAAGGTTTGACTTTTAAGTAAATAACCTCGGATCAGAGTTTTGACTATTCCCTAGGTTCGTATGGTAATTTTGGACTTTGGCGTATGTCCAAATTTATATTTGTAGTCCTTTAGGTTTATTTGATGCTTTTTGGCAAAAATTAGAGGGTTGAAGGTTTGGAAGGTTGATAGGTTTGACCGAGAGTTAACTTTGTTGTTATTGGATCCGGATTATGGTTTCAGAAGTTATTATAGGTCTGTTTAATCATTCGGGACTTGCATGCAAAATTTGAGGTAATTCCGGGTTGATTTGGCATGGTTCGACATGAGTTTTAGACGTTTAAAAGATCATTCGTTCATTAGGAATGAATTGATGTGCTATTCATAGTTTTGATATTGTTTGGTGTGATTTAAGGCCTCAAGTAGGTTTGTATTATTTTTCAGTATTGGCTGATAAGATTGGACGGGATCTTGAGGGCCTCGGTTGTGTTTCATATGAGTTTGGATTGTGTCACGCTCTTTTTTTATGTTTCAGCGTTGTTTCTTTGCGCATAAAGGGTACCTGTGACGACCCAAAGGGTCATCACCTATTTTCTCATCCACTCCGTGCTTCCGATATCTTGAATACCTCATTTTTACTTACCTCGATTTGCGTGCACAGTCCAGGCTCGTAGCCGAAAACTTTTTTGTGGAAATATGTGAATTCTGTAAAAAATTTGAAGAATTTTGATATTAAGATGATTAAAGTTTACTATGGTCAATATTTTGGGTAAACGGACCCGGGCCTGAGATTGGACGGTCCTGAAAGATTCGTAGAAAAATATGGGACTCGGACATGTGCCCGGAGTCGAATTCCAAGATCTAGATCCCAAGGAAAGGATTTTTCTGTGAAATTATTTTTCTGAAACTATTAATGAAAATGGAAATGAAAATTGATCAAAATACTGTGGTATCGGGCTCATATTTTGGTTTCGACGCCCAGTACAAGTCTTATATATTGTTTAAGCGCTTTCTGTAAAGTTTGGTCGAAATCGGACATCATTTGACGTGTTTCGGACCTAAATATCTAAAGTTTGAAGTTTATGAAGTTATAATGAAAAATGATGTATTTGGGGCTTGATTCAATGATTTTGATGTTATTTGGGCGATTTGATCGCACGAGTAAGTTCGTAGAATATTTTTGAGGTTTTGTACATGTTTCGTTTGGAGCCCCGAGGGATCGGGTGATTTTTTGGATAGGTATCAGATTGCATTTCTCAAGTTTTGAAAATCTGGTATTCCCAGCTCTGGTATTTTCGCATTTGCGAAGAAGTAATCGCAAATGCAATATCGCAAATGTGACTACCTGATCGCAAATGCGATATAATGGAGGCCCTGTGTATGTCGCAAATGCAACAGGGATGTTCACAAATGTGATAGTCCCCTCCCCCTTCTATGTTCACAAATGCAACAAAAGGCTCGCAAATGCGAAGTGGTGGCCATCGCAAATGCGATGGAAATGCCGAAATTGCGAAAGCTGCCTCCAGATCCAAGTTCGCAAATCCCAAGCCTGTATTGTTCGCAAATGCGAACCTATGTTCACATTTCCCATTTCCGCAGCCCAACAAATTTTATACTTAGTCGAATTTTCATCACTTTTCACCATTCTTTCAAAAACCCAAACACCATAGGCGATTTTTCAAGAGCAAACTCCATCCCAAATCACTTGTAAGTTGATTTTTACTCAATTCTTTCAGTCTTTAACATCATTAAACATGTTTTCCCCTTAAAATCAAAAATTTTCATGGGTAAAATTGGGGTTTTTGGGTAGAACCTAGGTTTTCTATAAATTGGGGAGTTGGACCTCGATTTGAGGTCCGATTTCAAAACAAATTACATATTTGAATTCGTAGGGTGGGTAATCAGATTTTTGTCCGAACCTCGTGTTTTGAAATCGGATTTTGGTCCAGATCCATGTTCGCAAATGCGAACTAAAATGTCGCAAATCCCAAGCCTGTATTATTCGCAAATGCGAACCTATGTTCGCATTTCCCATATCCGTAGTATAACAAATTTTATACTTAGTCGAATTTTCATCACTTTTCACCATTCTTTCAAAACCCAAATACAATTGGCGATTTTTCAAGAGAAAACTTCATCCCAAATCATTTGTAAGTTAATTTTTACTCAATTCTTTCAGTCTTAAACATCATTAAACATGTTTTCCACTTAAAATCAATGATTTTCATGGGTGAAATTGGGAATTTTGGGTAGAACCTAGGTTTTCTATAAATTGGGGAGTTGGACCTCTTTTTGAGGTCCGATTTCAAAACAAATTACATATTTGAATTCGTGGGGGAATGGGTAACCGGATTTTGGTCCGAACCTCGTGTTTTTACCACGTGGGCCCGGGGGTGTTTTTGGAAATTTTGGGAAAAACTTGGGAAAATTATTTTTATGCATTCAAATTGATTCATATAGTATTTATTAAAGTAATTAAGCAATTTGTGATTATATTCGAGCAAAGTGGAGGTGGAACCGCGAGGTAAAGCGATAGTTGAGGATTAAGTGGATTTCAAGGCTTTGAGATAAGTGTTTGGTTTAACCCTAGCTTGAGGGAATAGGATTTGAGTCTTGTTGCTAATTGCTACGTGATCGAGTACAATGTATAGGCATGGTGACTAGTATCTATTCATTGGTGTCTAGCATGATCGTGAGTCCTTATAATGTGATTGTCATGAATTGTTGTGAACTCCATGTTTATTGGAGGATTTCTATATGTTGTGAATAACATGTGAACGGTGATAGGATCATTTGATTCCTAGGAGCATTGGCTCGGGTTGTAATATGAATACTGAAAGTACACGAAATAACTTGATTCTTTGGAGCGATGGCTCAAAAAGGGTAGAGTGAATTATAAGATAGGAAAAGTAAGAAAAAGGATGCGTTGTTAATTATTCCCTTGCCGGTATATTTGGTTGAACTTGTTGGTTCTTTCCCTTGCCGGAATTTTTGTCAACTCTTTGCTTATTTTTATGTCCCTTAATTGTGACTGTTGTTTGGGGAATCAGACTATTAACTGATATTGAGGAGCGGGTTGCGTGCCGCAATATTGAGGATCGGGTTGCTCGCTGCAACAAAAATATGTGAGGATCGGGTTGTGCGCCGCAACAATGATACATAATAAATGATATGTGAGGATCGGGTTGCGCGCCGCAATAATGATACATGAAAGATGGCAATTTATGGGCCGGGTTGCACGTCGCAACAGTTATTGATACCATGTGTTTGTATTGAGTATTGATTCCTTGTTCATTATGAATATAAGCTGCTTTAGTTTGTTACTCGGGATTACTATTAATATTTTATCTCCCCATAGCATGTTTCCCGTCCCATGTCGTTAATTTCTTTGTATTCTATTTTTGTTGTATATTTATAACTACACAGATTTATGGGGTGTCCAGTCTAGCCTCGTCACTACTTCGCCAGGGTTAGGCTAGACACTCACCAGCACATGGGGTCGGTTGTGCTGATGCTACACTTCTGTGCATTTTGCATAGGTTCGGGTTTTGAGGAGCAACAACAGCATTAATACGGGAGCAGGCTTTCATTTTCACGAGACCGAGGTAGTCTTGCAGGCGTCCGCAGGCCCGGCGTCTCTTCCCTATGTTCTCTTTTACACTGTTGCCTCCTTGTTTTCGAGACAAACAGCTTATATGTTTCTTTCATACCTTTGTATTTAGTATATTCTTAGTAGTTCGTGAGTAATGTGACACCAAATCTTGGGTAGAGTCTATTATTGACTGTTCTGCGTTTTGATTCAGATTTATAAATCAGACTTCCGCTATTATTCTTTTTAAATTTCATGTTCTATATTGATGCTATAAACTGTTAAAACAATTGTTTATTAATGGAAAGGTAATTGAATAGGCTTTCCTAGCTACCACGAGTAGGCTCCATCACTATCCCGATGGTCGAAAATTCGGGTCGTGACAAGTTGATATCGAAGCACTAGGTTACATAGGTCTTACAACTCACGGACAAACTTACTAGAGTCTGAGGGATCGGTACGGAGACGTCTGTACTCGCTCCCCAGGGGCTACTGAGTTAGGAAAAATCTCTCATTTGTTCTTTCTTGTCGTGCGATTTGGTTTCCCAATGTTGATTGAATTTCTACTCTGTTCTTTCGCAGATGGCGAGAACACGCGCTTCCTCATCCACAGATCAACAGTCCGAGCCCTAGGCAGCTCCCGCTAGGGGCAGAGGACATGGCCATGCTAGGGGCCGAGGTAGAGGCAGACCCCAGCCACCAGCAGCAACATTAGTGGCGGACCCTCAGGTTGGCCTTGACGAGGAGGTTCGAGCCCCATCCCAGATAGTTTTGGTGGGCCCAGCTCAGGTCCCAGAAGGGTTTATTGCTACCCCAGTTCTTCAGGACGCCTTGGTCCGGTTGGTTGGCCTCATGGAGAGTGTCACCCGAGCAGGATTGCTTCCTGTAGCACTAGCCACTTCCCAGGCTGGAGGAGAGGCCCAGACTCCTGCTGTACGTACTCCGGAGCAGGTAGCTCCTCAGACTCAGATTCCACCGGTTCAGACAACTGTGGCAGTTCAGCCGAGGTTAGTTGCACAGGCCAATGATGGTGCGGCTATGTCCGCAGATGCCTTGTGGAGGCTGGACAGGTTCACCAAGCTCTTCACTTCTACATTCAGCGGAGCTTCTTCTGAGGACCCCTAGGATTTCTTATATAGCTGCCATGAGGTTCTTCGGAACATGGGCATTGTGGAGTCCAATGGAGTTGATTTTGCAGCCTTTCGTCTATCTGGATTTGCCAAGATTTGGTGGAGGGATTACTGCTTATCCAGACCAGCAGGGTCGCCGCCTTTGACTTGGGATCAGTTTTCAGAGTTGTTTCAAGAGAAGTTTCTTCCCGTTACTCAGAGGGATGCTTATCGGAGGCAGTTTGAGCGCCTCCAGCAGGGGTCTATGATGGTCACACAGTATGAGACCCGATTTATCGATCTAGCTCTCCATGCCCTCGCCATACTCCCCACTGAGAGGGAGAGGGTGAGGAGATTTATTGATAGTTTGATCCAGCCTATTCGTCTTCAGATGGCCAGAGAGACGGGTAGTGACATTACTTTTCAGGAGGCGGCCAATGTGGCCCGGAGGATCGAGATGGTTCTGCCACAGGGGAGTGGTCATAGGGCAGACAAGAGACCCCATCACTCAGGTCGATTCGGTGGTGCCTCATCTGGAGGCAGGGATTCTTATGATAGGGGTCAGCCTTTCAAGCCCTTTCAGTCAGCCCTCCAGGCTTCACAGGGTGTTCCAGGTGATCATGGTTTTCGTGGGCAGTATTCCGATCAGTAGTCACTCAGTGTACCGCCAGCTCCCAATCAGTGCATAGCCTCTTTAGAGCTTTCGTGGAGTTCATTCGGGTCGTCAGGGCCAGTCTCATCGTACGGAGAGATGTTATGAGTGTGGTGAGTATGGTCACATCAGGAGAGCTTGCCCGAGACTGAGGGGTACACAGTCGCAGCAGCAGGGTCCTCGCCCCATGATTCAGGCACCAGGTGACCCACAGCTTGCCGAGCCAGCCAGGGGCAGGGGTAGAGATCATAGAGGTGGAGGTCGAGACCGTAGATGTGGAGGCCGGACCGCCAGAGGCAGGGGTCAGCCGGTAGCTGATTGTCCTAGAGACATGGTTCGGGGAGGTGGGGCTGAGCCCCGGTTTTATGCTTTGCCAGCCAGACCAGAGGTCGAGTCGTCAGATGTTGTTATTACAGGTACTATTCTGGTTTGTGATAGAGATGTGTCAGTGCTATTTGACCCTGGGTCTACATATTCATATGTGCCTTCTTATTTTGCACCCTACCTAGCTATGTCTAGTTATGCTTTGGACATTCCTGTTTATGTATCTACACTGGTGGGTGACTCCATAGTAGTCGACCGGGTGCATCGTTCTTGTGTGGCTGTGTTTGAGGGTCTTGAGACCCGTGATGATTTATTGCTTTTAGACATGGTGGATTTTAACGTTATATTGGGGGTGGATTTGTTGTTCCCGTATCATGCTATCTTAGATTGTCACGCCAAGACCGTGACCTTGGCCTTGCCAAAATTGCCCCGACTAGAGTGGAGTGGGACCCCAGGTCATGCCACCCGTAGTGTTATTTCATATGTTAAGGCTCGACGCATGGTCGAGAAGGGGTGTTTAGCTTATCTGGCGTATGTACGTGACTCCATCGCAGAGGTTCCTTCTATTGACTCTATTCCTATTATTCGGGAATTCCCCGAGGTTTTCCCTTTAGACCTGCCGGGTATGCCGCCCGACAGGGATATTGATTTCCGTATTGATCTGGTTCCGGGCACGTAGCCTATTTCTATTCCGCCGTATCGCATGGCCCCACCAGAGTTGAAGGAGTTAAAGGACCAGTTGCAGGATTTACTAGAGAAGGGTTTTATCAGGCCTAGTATTTCTCCTTGGGGTGCGCCGGTGTTATTTGTGAAGAAGAAGGGTGGATCGATTCGGATGTGTATTGATTACCGGCAATTGAACAAAGTGACGATAAAGAACAAGTATCCACTGTCGATGATTGATGATTTATTTGACCAGCTTCAGGGAGCAAGGGTGTTTTCAAAGATAGACTTGAGATTTGGCTACCATCAGCTGAAGATTAGGGCGTCTGATGTTCCTAAGACAACATTTCGCACTCGGTATGGGCACTATGAGTTTTTAGTCATGTCATTTGGGTTGACCAATGCCCTGACAGCATTTATGGAGTTAATGAATCGAGTGTTCAGGCCATATCTAGACTTATTTGTGATAGTCTTTATTGATGATATTCTGGTGTACTCCCGCAGAGAAGAGGAGCACGAGCAGCACCTCAGAGTGGTTCTTCAGACGCTAAAGGATAGTCAGCTATATGCTAAGTTTTGGAAGTGCGAGTTCTGGTTGAGTTCGATTGTATTTCTGGGTCATATTGTATCATCAGAGGGTATTCAGGTGGACCCGAAGAAGATTGAGGCAGTCAAGAATTGGCCTCGACCAGCTTCAGTGATCGAGATTTGGAGTTTCTTGGGGTAAGCAGGTTATTACCGTCGGTTCGTAGAGGGATTTTCATCTATTGCAGCCCCGATGACCAGATTGACCCAGAAGGGTGCCCAGTTCAGGTAGTTAGATGAGTGTGAGGCGAGCTTTCAGAAGCGCAAGACAACTCTGACTACGGCACCGGCATTGGTTTTGCCCACGGGTTCAGGGCCTCACGCAGTCTATTGTGATGCTTGGCTTGGTGCAGTATTGATGCAGGATGGCAAAGTCATTGCCTATGCTTCGAGACAGTTGAAGATCCATGAGAAGA
>MU774952.1:5215-21721 GCA_026770625.1 Nicotiana glauca
TAAACTGCCTTCAATTTTTTTTCAGTAACATAACTTTAGTAAGAACTTCACCTTTGCCATATTACAGTATGCACCTCTGCAGTACATTGCATATAAAGGGCTTCCGGTTTGATTCTTTGTATTCAATGATACATCCAGTTACATCATACATGCTAACCAATTCTTCCAAAGAATCCTCCTACTTACTGCCAATTACACCTCAGTCGCAACATCTACTTTGAGCTGCCATGAAATTAGATAGTTTCACCTCAATACTGATGTCTATGGTCGACTTATTTATTAACTTTTAACATTTTCTTGTCCAACTACCACTTTAGGGAACCTCATATCTCACAGATAGTACTCTTGGATGTATGTGGGCAGGATGTTAAAAGTTAATGGGACGAATGAGTACTTTGTTTTCAGGATCCTAGAGGCATAGAAACACAAGGACTTGTTAAGATGATGAGGAGTAGGTTTAGAAGGGAAGTTTTACGCTTGGCTTCTTAGAGTTAAAATCAATAGGACATGCAGGGAGTTGTAGTCTAATCTTATTTTATTAAAAAATTGACTATGAATTTGCTCATTTTCATGAAGCTGCTACATATAATATTGTTAATTGTTTGATTTGTTTCAAATGGATTGGAGAAAAGGGAAGTACATGAGCTTGTAGGTCATGCAGCTCAAACAATGCCATAGAAATAATTAAAATTGTGTGCACTTTTAGTTTCCATCTTAATGTCCTTGTCTTTTTTGTTTGTTTTAAATATTTTCCATTTCTTTTTCTCAATGAGAGTGGAGGATGCATGCGTATTTGGGAGGGGAGAGTGGTGGGGGGTTACTTTCTATGGGGTTAAAGATCTTCTTTCAATTGTTCAAGAAAAGATGCATATTGCTAAGAAATTTTAAAAAAAGATGCATATGGCCTGCAAATTATTCCAATCTAATGTTACCTTTTTACAGCTGTGAAGAAAGTGGACCTTGCTTCAAAAGATAGGGTACGTTTAATTTTGTAGAGGTGACATCTGAAGATTTTATTCATAATTCTATAGTTCTCAGCTAATATTGTCTATATTCTCAAATGTTAGATGAAGCCAAAACTTGCTCCAAAAAGAATCATTGGAGCACAAGCCGGGTTGCCAAAAAGTCAACCAAAGCAAATTTCCGGAACACAAAGATTGGGTGGGTTGAAGCAGGATAAGACACAAGTCACACAGGCATGTAATTTGTCTTTAAAATTTCATTTCTTTTACCTACATCAGTTATATTTTAGCGCGGACATCTGATTGAGAAATTGCAGGTCGTACTGATATTTGGTTTATTTTTTAGGTTAACATCTCTTATAAAACTTCTTAGTTTTGATTTCTATTAGCCAGTTCAAACAAATTCCTTACAGTGTTGATTGATTGTTAGATTAGAAATATTGTTTGTTTTCATATTTTCATTTCTATAGTCAGCTCAAAGAAATTCCTTATATTTAGAGAAAAAATCACCACTCTTCTTTAAATTAACCTATTTTGAGTCTGGAAGCAGTAGGCTTTTGAATTATTGGTCAAAAAGGCTGAGTAGATGTTCTTTCTCTCATTTGTTTGATTAGCGAAAGAACTGGGACTTTTGATATTTTACTGACATTGTCTTATGTTGTTTAAATGCAGCCTATCACCAGACCTACAGATGGAGCATCATTAAAGCCTCCAAAAATTAGCACAAAGTCGCAACCTGTTTCTGCAGGTGTATCCAAAAGGGCTTCTTTGGATATCTCACGAATCAAAATTGATAATAACAGCACGAAAATTAGTACAGGTAAGCGGTAAAGAATTTGTTTAAATTTACATTGATGACATGAAAATATTTTTAAGCAGCTTTTCTGACCTTGATGGTTTAATGGGAAATAACAGCTTCTGTTAGAGGGCCTCAGACGCCAAAAACATCTGCCTCAAATAATGCTAGTAGGGTGTTACCGAGACCTGCTATGTCTATGAAGGCCCCTTCTGTCGGTTCTTCAGCTGCAATGAGAATACCTTCGACAAGATCTTCAAGTGATAGCTCTGGAAGTACTTCATCGGACAAGACAGCTAAATCTTCACTTCCTGCAGCGAGGAGAAAGGTGGATAGCAGCAAACCTACTGCTCAACCTTCTGCAAGTGCAAAACTTAGAACCCCTTCAAAAGCTGCATTGAAGAGTAAAGTACCGTCTGGGAATTCTGCCGTCTCAGCTTATCTGATGTCCACTAAGATCAACTCAAGCATATCGCCTGCTAGTTCTATTAGTGAGTGGTCTTCAGCATCATCGTCATCTTCTGCTGCCATGAACCAAAGGTCAAGTAATTTAAGGACTAGCCTTGATACCAGCTCCTGCAGATCATTTGACAGTGACACCTCAACTTTGGATCTGAAGAATCATTTAAGTGATCAGACCTCAAATAAGCCCGAAATTGTGGGAACACCTTTAACTAGAGGAAGTTTAAAGCAAGCAGGCACAATTTCTCGTCCGGCCTCTATGAAACCAACGGGACTGCGGATGCCATCTCCGAAGATGGGTTACTTTGATGGGGTTAGTTCAGTCTTCTATTTATACAGTTTTACTTTTCATGTCCTTCAATTAGAAATAATTTACGTGATGACAACATCTAGTATAAATGACGATAAGATCATTATCAAGTGGAAAGAAAAATTTCTCAAGTTAAATTGATTGTCATACAGGTGAAGGCAGTCCATACTCCTAATGGTTCTCATCCCAGTTTGTCTACTGTGCTGCCCAAGACTGAAGTTTCGGTCTGTAGCCCAAACGGAAATTCAAACATGAGAGCTAAGAGTGTAAAAGTTCCACTTGGGGCAAACAGAAAGCCTGAATCTCTGAAGCACCTCTCTCCTGTATCTTCCTCAGACAAGTCAAATGTTTCAGTTAATCACTCTACTGCACTGCCCAAGACTGTAGCTACCATCTGTAGCCCAAAAGGAAACTCAAACACGAAAGCTAAGAGAGTAAAAGTTCCACTTAGGGCAAATAGAAGGGCTGAAAATCTGAAGCACCTCTCTCCGGTATCCTCTACAGACAAGTCAAATGTTTCAGATAATCACCCTGGTGCTCCAAGTGATATTACTCTTGTTCCTGAGTTATCTCTTGAAGTTCATCATGAAATAAGTGGAGCAAATACTTCGAAAAATATGGATGTGGTGGCTGAAGAAGCCGATCCATTTGAAAACATTCAAAGTGCTGGTTTGGTTGCTGCTGAGACTGAAAACCAAGGCACGGTGGGCAATGATGCAGGTGCTAGTTTGGTTGCAACTAAGAGTGAAAACCAAGGCGTGACCAGCAATGATACAGGTACTAGTTTGGTTGCAACTAAGAGTGAAAACAAAAGTGTGGCAGGCGACGATGCAGGTGCTAGCCTGGATGCAACTGAGAGTGAAAATCAAGGCGTGGCCGGCGACGATACAGGTGCTAGTTTGGTTGCAACTAAGAGTGAAAACCAAGGCGTGGTGGCCAATGACACATGTGCTAGCTTGGTTGCAATTAAGAGTGAAAACCAAGGCATAGCAAGTACTTTGAACATTAAGGAAGTGTTGGCCGGAGGGCCTGATACAGTTGAACACGCTGCAGCTGATGGTTTGGTTGGAATTAGGAGTGAGAACCACGTCATTGTGAGCAATGATACAGTTGTTATTGAGAGTGGAAACCAAAGAGCAAGTACCTTGAACAATGAGGAAGTTGTGTCTGAACGACGTGATACATTTGAACACGTTGCAGGTGATGATTTGGTTGCAATTAAGGGTGAAAACCAAGTCATTGCAAACAATGATATGGATGTGATTAAGAGTGAAAACCAAAGATTAGCAAATTCTTCTAATGATAAGGAAGTTGTGGCTGAAGGACCTGATTCAGTTGAACACGTTCCAGGTGATGGTTTGGTTGCAATTAAGAGTGAAGACCAAGTCATGGTGAACAATGATGTGGATGTGATTAAGAGTGAAAACCAAAGATTAGCAAATTCTTCGAAAGATAAGGAAGTTGTGGCTGAAGGACCTGATTCAGCTGATGAATACGTTGCAGATGATGGTTTGGTTGCGGTTAAGAGTGAAAGCCTAAGTGTTTTGAACAGTGATATGATTGCTGGTTTGATTGCAACTAAAGGTGAAAACCAAGGACCTGATTCAGTTGAACATGTTCCAAGTGATGGTTTGGTTGTGATTACGGGTGAAAGCCAAAGTGTTCTCAACAGTGATATGGTTGCTGGTTCGATTGC
Source organism: Nicotiana glauca (assembly GCA_026770625.1). Lineage (NCBI taxonomy): Eukaryota > Viridiplantae > Streptophyta > Magnoliopsida > Solanales > Solanaceae > Nicotiana > Nicotiana glauca. The sequence goes on from MU774952.1 coordinate 9,442, forward strand.
TACTAAAGGTGAAAACTTACGCGTTATGGAAAATGAAATGAACTGGGACACTACTAGGAATGCTGACATCAAGACTGCGGAGGTGGTTTCAGATGAGAAGGATTCAAGTACTGAAAACAATAGATGGTGTGAAACAGTTGATGGAGATGGAGTAGGTGTTCAGTGCAATCTTAACTATAATTCTGATTTGCTCAGCCAGAAGAATGAGATTAACTTGGAGGATAGTTTAAACGGTGACTTCAAAGATACCAAGATTGATCAAGTTGAGGACTCAACTATCAAGGGTGCTGAAATAATGCCATCGTGCCAGACAGGGGATGAAGGCAGAGTAGATGTCAAGGATGATGTGGATACTCTCGAGAAAACAAATACAAAGAAAAATGTTTGTGCGAATCAAGTGGACCAACTAAACAGTCAGGTAAAAGAAGTCAGCTTAACCCCATTTAGCGATAAGGTTGAATCTCTGATGAGCAAGTTGGCCTATTTGTCACTAAATACCCCTGAGGTAGCAGCTAGAAGGACGCCCTTCGCTGTCAAGAATTCTTCCGCTGATTGTCTTGATTTTTCTGAAGGAGCAGTCCAGGTTGTTGGGAAGACTGATTTAGACCTTCCTTCTTTAGAAATTGATCATAAAGAAAACAACAATTTATGAGGATGGCCAGGCATGCTTTCATTGCAAGGTAAACAGAAGATCTGTTTCGATCTTAATATTACAACTTTACATTAGTCTGAGAAGTGCATCTTTATCATGAAAAGATCTTTCCTTTCTCCCAAATGTGGTCTAATCTGAATCTTTAACCTATTCTGCTTCTTATAATGATGTGTTAATGTGAGCTAATTGTGTGTAAACTTTGATGTTCAAAGATGGTTAGGCTTCAAGAACAAGAAGGCGAGTTTCAGCAGGCGGCATTGTATAGCACTTGAGGAAGGCTTATCTGATGCATTATTCGTCTGCTTTCGGCTAAGATCAAGATTATTGAGAACATATCTTTTTTGATGTTCAAGTACTGATTTCTGTCACAAATACATTTACATAAGTGTAAAACCTAGAAGTCTTTTCTAGTCAGATTTGCAATGAATCTCACAAGTTGCAATTATCTTAGTGTTAAGAAGTGTTGCAGAGAATTATATCCTTGAAGTTTTCATTATCCACTTTAAAAGGAAATAAGTTGGCATTTCTTTATTTTAAAAGAGTTAAAAGATTCTATGTTCGAATTCATACTTAAATTTAAGAAGATTGATTCTCAAAATCCGAACTATGCCACGTAAATTGAGACAGAGGGGGTATATGCTATTCAGTTGATTGATTCCTAGTCAAATTTAGATGTGCTTCTTTTTTATTAGGCCAAATACATAACTGGACCCTTAAACTTGGCTTTTTTTGTCACTTGGACACTTAAACATAGAGTTGTTCCTATCAGGCCCTTCAACTAAACTACATATGTGCCAATTAGACATTTTGTAGACCATCTGAGAAAAACTTTTATAAAAATTATTGGATATGTAATTAGCTGCACTTGTGTATTTGATAGCTTTTAAGGCTTTCTTCTTTGTTTATGAAATAGCTGCATTTGTGTATTTGACAGCTTTGCTCTTTTGCTGAAGTACTATTTTTGTTAAAAATTGTTAATATCAAAATGCAACTTCTATCAACCACTTGTGCGTTCTAGTTTGTAAAGTTTTATTCTAGTAGCTTACAAGGCTGTGCAAAGAGAACAAGCATGCAGAATGAGAATAGTCAAATCCATGTACACTATACTTTCTTTTTAAAAAAAAATTAAGAGGAAAAATGATGGGTTCACGAGAAGAAGAAGAAGAGAATATAATGTAAGGTAAAAGTTGGCTTTAATTGGAATAATATATTAGAATATCATAATATAATAATAATAATAATAATAATAATAATAATAATAATAATAATAATAATAATTCCATAACCTTTTCTCATTTTCACGCGTCTTTCCCCACGCACTCAATTATGTCACTACAAAGTGTCTAATTGGCACAGATGTGACTTAGTTAAAGGGCCTAATAGGAACAACTCTATGTTTAAGTGTCCAAGTGACAAAAAAAGTCAAGTTTAAGGGTCCAGTTATGTATTCAGCATTCTTATTACTTTGAACTAGCTAGCTACTTGATACATCAAATTTGGCCAATTAGTCAGAAAACATTAAAATTTTGGGGTTTTAGTCACAATAAATATAAATTAATAGTCACATTCATATTCTACATTTTTTTTTTGAATAGTGGTGTATTAGAAATAAACTATACGCCTTTGGATCAAAGTATTCTTAAATAAAACAAAATCCTTCCGACTGCTTCATTAAGGAGCTTGAGAAATAAGACAACTAATTTTGAGAAGCATGATCTTATAATAAGATTTAAAAGAATTCTTTTTTGTTTTTATGAATATGGATTTAATAGATAAATAGATGACTTGATTCTCGTTTAGGATTCAAGTAAATAATCATGCTACTGAATTCTCTTGCGTTAGAACAATGAGTTTACACCAAATAAAGGAAATTAACACTCATATCAAAGTATGCTAATCTCTCATAGGCTTCCTCCCCTGTAAGTATTAACATGTCAAGCTAATATAACAAATGAATTGCACACACACATTACACATACAGTTGTTGGAAAAAGTATTTCAAAAGTCTCTTTTTTAAAACTATGTCAAACGATGCCACATAAATTAAGACGGAGGGAGTACCTTTTTTTTTTGCTCTGGGATTAAACTGAAATAACAACCATATGCGTAGCTAATGGAAAGACATTTTAGGATGAGAAAAGCTGTATGCCAAGGAACTTAGTTCTGTTGCACTTTTGGTGACGTTTTACATGAAAACAACTAAAATATATATAAGGTTTACACTATCCCCCATTTTTTATTTTCCTAAAATACTCATGACTCGTACTCCGGACCAAATCCTCGATTACTAACCCTTGACCCCGACCTCGGATTCCGACCCTCGACTCACTGTTCCCATACCATGATGCCCGATCCCAAATCCTGACTCCAAACCTCTCATCCCGAACTAGACGATGATCCTCGATCCACAAACCCTTGACCCCTACCCCCAAATACCGACCCTAGACCCCAGGCTACGACCCCCACCCTCAACAAAACTCGACCCCTGACATGGACCCCGACTCTTGACCCTGAACCACCATCTCCGATCCGCGACCCCAATCCCTAATGCTAAACCGTGATCCCATTATGTTCCCCGTAGTATTTGCCTAAATTATATGCAAATGCTTTTGGTATAATATTTTTGACTTACTAACCAAACAGCAGAAAACAGGTAAGAAAATATTTCCTTCCTACCAACGGTGTGTAAAATATCTCTAATTTTTGCATGTTTGGTTAGCCATTTTCCAAGCTGACGCTAGTCCCGGGTATCTCTCCCAATTTTAGCGGAGGAATAATAATATTTACTAGCAATTCCCATTAATTCAAATGTAAAGTATATACACTCTAAATACGTTTGATTATCCATCAAGGAAGAATCTCTTTATTTGTTTCTCATTTCAGAAGTAAATTAGTTCTAAAACTCTTAGCCTGTGCTGCAAGTCATTTTACTCGCATATTTGAGGAAAAGCACGTCATGAATGAAAACTACTTAGATGATTAGAAATTATTCTTTGTCGACGAAATATTAGAAAATATTTTTTCTTACTCAGCATACCAAATACCAAAAAATATACTCCCTCCGTTCCGATTAATGTGAACTTGTTTGACTGGCACGAAGTTTAAGAAAAAATGAAAACTTTTAGAATTTATGATCCTAAATAAGTTCAAATAGGCCCAGAGTATTTGTATGGTTGTAAAAAGGGTTCATTCTATTTGGAACGGACCAAAAAGGAAATAGGTTCACATAAACTGGAACAGAGGTAGTATAAGAAATCATTTGTTTTCCTACGGAAAACATGTTCTAGGAAATGTTATAAGAAAATGTTTTCCTACCCATAAACACCCAACAATTGGACCAATTTTAGATTCCTCCACATCAAATAATAACCAAAGATGACTTAACGATGATCAAAGTGCATAGGAAAAACACAGAAACAACTGGAGGCCACAAATTTTTAGGAAAGGAGGAAGAGGTAATATGAGAACTCAACAGAAATGAACCAAAATTCCAGTACAATGACTAGTTAATAGTAGTTCACAAAGTAAACTCAAGATAGCTAAAAGTCCATTACACACTCTGAGAGTATTTTGACCAAAAAAAAGAGGCAACTTAGGATCTTGGCTTCTCCTTCTTCTCCTTGAAGAGAGCTAGGAGAGAGACACCAGAAACCTTCACCACCTTGAACCGGACTCCTGGAATATCTCCCACAGCATGACCTTTCCGACCAAATCCAGCAATCAACACTTCATCCTGCAATATCAAGGATCTAAGTTAGTACACCACGAAACTGAAAACACAATTCCCGCTTCAGTGAATCAAAAATACTTGAAAGCAAAAAACTCACATTTTCTTCAATGTAGTTCAAGCAACCATCGTTAGGGACAAAAGCAGCAATCTTCTTCCCATTTTTGATGAGCTGAACCCTAGCACATTTACGAATAGCAGAGTTGGGCTGCTTAGCCTCAATACCTCTGCGAACGAATTTCAGCAACTTGATAGGTTAGATACAATTTCCATGTTTGAAGGATAACATAAGCAGAAAACTTTTTTTTTTGAAAAGGAACATAAGCAGAAAACTTAGAGTCAAGATAAACCTACATCTTCTCAAGCACAATTCCTTTGGCATGGGAAGATCCGGCAAATGGCTTCTTCCATTCATTACCAAGATGTGACTTCTTGTAGGACTTGTCAGCCCACCTTTGTCTTCTGCGGTGGGACTTCAACTTGCGTCCAGCTCCCATTCCACGTGTCTTCCTGTAATTTTACTCATGTCAGGAATCATTCAGTAGAAATACTCTATCAAAATGCTTCCCACTAGGTTGCTACTCAAACATTTGGATAAGAGATCATCTGAAACTGTATCAGAAATGAAGTTCATATAAAATTATCTTCTTCTTACACCCCAAGCCATAAGAGGAGCTTGAACTTGATCCTCTTAATTCGAGCTCATCAAATCTCTATCAGTTAACTCATGGCACTATAAAAGGCTCCTAATTCTTGTTCAAGAACTCATTGACAATATCTATTTTCATCTCATTTCATCACATAAAACAGCTTAAGCAACAAGAAACTAAATCATCAAATTTATGCGAATCATCCGCATTGAGCTCATGCACACATCCATCACACATAAACTTCCTTTTGATAAGGGTGGTGTCCGGGCAAGCTTGAGCAGCACCCGACTATTCCACCGGGTACCTCCGCCCTTTCACCAGATCCATCATACGTAAAACTTCCATGTCCAAATCAATTAAACACACCTCAATCCTAAACCAGTCAGAGTCACCTATATAAATCCATTGTATCATTCCCCCTCTATTTTAGGTCCATTTAGTTCCAGCAATTACAAATTACAACTAGTATCTGCTTCTAGCTATCATATTAACTCAATTTCTCAAAATCCAGCAACTTGCTAGATGAAATAAAATCATTCCCTAAGATTTAACTCACAAATATTCCTTTTTTTTGGTATTCAGTCTACTCCTACTATAGCATCATTTGGACATGGCAAACAAATATCAGAACTAGGAATTTGGTTTTTAAAAAAACAAATTTTAAATGCTTCAAAGAGAAACAATGTAGAGTGATAAAAACTGGAAAGGAGATATAGAGCTTAGTTCATACCCCATGATTGCTGAGTGAAGAGGATTCCGACTTCAGACTAGGGTTTGAGAAGTTGAAGGAGAAAGGACTCAGCCGCCTAGCAAAACCCTAATATATGAAAAACCATTTTGTAAGGGCCGTTTCGTGTTTATATACAAGAGGGCTGGATTTTGGGCTTCTTAAAATTGGGTTGTATTGATTGGGCTGGTTAAATTCCTGTCTAAATGGCATGATATAGCCATTTTTACAGGTGGTTAGTGAAAAGGGACAGTTTTATTCCTATACCAGTTTTGGAACTTTATTACTAAATATATGCATATTTGGTAAATTACCCGCCTAGTCCATATTTTTTGGACCATCTATGTACCATTCCCTATTCTTTCCTCAATTATCAACTAAAAATAAGGAAAGAATGTTCCCTTGATTGAGAACAAAGTAAAAATATGCCATAATTGTGGGTATACTTTAATTATTAATTATGGTAATAAAGTAAAAGGCTATAGTAAAAGTGGGTATGCTACAACTCATGAAATAATTTTGGGAGTGAATGCTTCCACTCCCAACTTCAATTTATGAAACGGAAAGGAGAATATCTGTTCTTCAAAAGTGCTACATTCATCAGCAACAATTTGTAGTTTAATATATGTTCTTCATCATTTTTTCTATCAATCCAAAAAAACGAAAATAGAGAGAATAATACATCAGCATCGGCTTCTATTTAGTTTGTGGATAAATTGTATCACTTTGTAGTTATTTTATAATTATTGCATGAATTGTAAAAAAATTATCTATATTATCAAGATATATTGTAGATATTATAATTTTTTTAATTATGATGATACACCCCATAATTCACATTATGCGGGGCAAAAAATATCCATTCTGCACAAAATGATAAATTATTTTATATTAGTAAACTGCATAAAAATGAAGCATTAATCTACATATAACTACACAATCACTACACACAATGCTAAAAGCAAATCAAGAAGAAAAAAAATACATACAAATCTCCTTCAAAAAATACAGGATGATGATATGTAGAGTGACTACACCTCAGCTTCAAAATGTAAAAGCAGATTAGAATATAACTACAACACAACTACAAATACATATAATTATAAACTGTAGATAATCGACATAACAATTTATCTACAAAATTAAGACAACCGATCTACAATCTGCTTCAAAAAAAATATAGGATGATGTTCTGTAGGGTGAATACATCTCAACTTGAAAATGTAAAAGCAAACAGGAATTTAACTCCCAATCGACTACAATTAACTACAATTATAAACTGTAGAAAATCGAACCTACAATTAATCTACAAAATTAAGACAACTAATCTACAATTTTCCAAACACTAAAAATATTGATTTTTAACTACAGATTATGTGTCATCCGATAATATTTTCTCAATCCACCTCCTTAAAAAAAGGAAAGACCAAAGTGTAAAGTAAAAGTATGTCATAATTGTGTTTAGTCTTTAAAGATCATGCACCCCATAATTCACATTATGTGGGGCAAAAAAATATCCATTCTGCACAAAATGACAAATTATTTCACATTAGTAAACTACATAAAAATGAAGCATTAATCTACATATTACCTACATATAACTACAAAATTGTTGCGACCAAACTACTCACGCAAGTGTACGCGATCGACAAGTAATATAGTAGTAAGTAAAGTATCGTTCCCACGAGAAATTGTGATCAACTTCTCGACTGATGTAGACTCAAACAATTATCAATTCAAGCTAAATTATCACAAAATATATAAATAACTAATTTACAAATTACTTAGTAATTAAATAATAATTCAACACAAAATTACTACACCAATTACACAATATTTTGATAATAATTTGGATAAGGATATTTCAGGGTCATAGACTTGCTAGAGATCATGCTACTATCTTAGCTTAAGATTGATTTATTGAATTATCCGGGTTATTGATTATAGGGTTAATAATATTCATAAGAATCTTTCGAGTTCTTATGCATCTATTCAAGTTAAATTAATACCTATATGTCTATGGTATTAATATTAGCAAGAATGCATTTACAACTCCTATTCTTCAACCAAACAAGGCAATTAAGTATATGTCTATCTTAATTGTAAATCTTTCACCCGATGCCCAGGATTCAGATCTTGTTCTATTTGATTCTATATGCAACCAAGAATTTCCTTTGTCAAGTTTAACTCAAGATTCGTAAATAATATTTCACTGTTAGCTGCGCAGTAAAATAATTAAAAGCAGAATCAAATAAACAATCCATATCAATAAATTCAAGATCTTCAATCTAAGCTTCAAACAACAAGATCATCTAACATCCATGACCCCGGAATACTAGAGGTTTTAGCTACTCATATTCACATAAAAATCAACAATAAAAGTCTTATACATAATATAAACAAGCAAATAGAAGAAAGTTTAGAAGAACTCTTTGAATCCTTGCTCCAAGATGTTGTTCTTCTTCTCCTTTCTTAGCTCCAAGATGAAGCTCCTCCTTCTTCTATGGCTTTTTCTCCCAAAAAATTTGATCTTCATACATAATGGAGTTCTTACTTTATGCAAATTGAGTGGGATCAAGAGGAAATTCCAAATTTACCCCTTAAAAGCTAATTTCCGGATTCTGGGCTAGCGCGGTCGCGCATTTGGGCGCGCTAGCCCAGTTGTTTCTATTTCTTGATTATTTTCTTGCTCTTCCACCATATTTAGCCCCGAGGGATTTTTATTGCTCCAAAAATGGTTCTAATCCTATATTTTTTTTGCATAATATAGGCTCCTTAACCTGAAATATATACAATTCACTATTAAAGCCCATAATTCATCAATTAATCACAATATATCATTGGAACATAATCAAGCAGAAGCATAAACAATAGCTAAATCACCCAGATTTTACCTATTATCAACACCCCACACTTAATCCATTGCTAGTCCTCGAGCAATCAAACTATTATATTAGAGCTATCTCTCAAGATCCCTTCACTCCTATTTCCCTTAATGCATTACACTTATAACAATGTACATATGCTGCGCCTAGTAGTGAACAGTTCTAGCCTCAAAATTGAATCTCAAGTGCCATGCAATAGTTAAACTTCCTCAACTTACTCTTCACATATATCAAGAATTACTTTGTCATCACAAGTCATATGCCCTCACCATCATGCCAACAAGAGAGGTTTGGAATTTACTCCACTCATTCAAATCATATACTTAAATAAATCAATGAAAGCGCTCACTCTCACAATAGAAGTCACATACATGCAATTGGTACTATAAGTTTCCCATAATGTAAATTTCTACTAATGTAGGCTAGCTCGCTTCAAAATCAATTAGGACTTTTTCATGGTTGTAATGTTAGCTAAGGGACAGGTAGGATACATTTAGGAATAGTGACTAACTTCCCTAAGCACTTTAACACATCACAAGTTACTTTCATTTTTTCCAACCCATTTTTCATTCACAAACAATATATCACTTTTTTTTTTACACAACCCATATTAATTTTTACCCACTAGCTGTAACAAAACATCATATATTTATTCATTGAAGTTCTACTAGTGGTGTATATGTTACAAAACAAGTGCATTTTCTAAATTTTCATTTGCTTCACTAAAAAGCCACCCCACACTTAATTCTTTCTTAATTCTTTTAGCATACTTTTTACAATTAAAGTGCTTTAAGAGGAAAAAGGTTCAAAACAAGATCAATGAAAAACAACATGGTATAGGCTTGTAACGTGGTTTCCAAACAAAAGTTTATAAGCTCAATAGGGTTAACTAGGGATAAATTTTATTTGTGATAAACAATTAAGCTCAAAAGGATCAAAGAAAGCCTAAAATCATTTTTCAAACCGAGCATCACCTAATATTTTGGTTTAATTCACATACCGGGCAAGTTCTAGACACAAATACAATGCATGAACTACACAATTCTTACCACACATGGCATATAACTCATTTAGATTAGCTCATCAAGACACTCCATTATGAGCAGTCAATTCAGTAACAGACATACAATTTAAGGCACTTTCCATGAGATTCAACAGTTAAGACTAAGCGTTACATTATGTTTTTCTTATAACTCCTTATTTTAATCTACAATCAAAAAATAAAAACAGAAAGTAAAAACTACCTATGCCCGGTTCAATATAAACCCTTGGAAAAGAACCATGGCTTAAAGAAAAACCAAGGGGAAATTGTTACATTATCCTAAAAATAAAAATAAAAATCTTTTTGTTATTTTCTATATACTCATTCCCTCAAGAACTCCTTTTCAAAGAAATCCGTCATCAGGCCGAGCCATTTTTATTTTTTATTTTTTAATAATTTTTTTTAACTCACAAAAAAATAAAAAATTTCTACTCCACTTGGCTAACTATCTAGCCAAACAATACCAAACAAACACAATAATTTAACAATTAACTGAAATAGCATAAATAACTTACTTAATGTACCAATCCAACAAAAACAAACCACACAATTCAAAACAATCCTACAATCCATAATAGTTAAAATATAACCCCACACTTAAACTTTAGGCATGTCCCATGACTTTCATTGATTAAAAGAAATAGAAACAAAGATACTTTACCAAAACTTCATTCCTGATCTGAGACAGTGTCAGGATTCACATTACATGCACGCCCCAATGCTTTAAGCCAGCCCATAATTTTTTTCTCCGACTTGACTTGTCGGTCAGCTATCTCCTCCACACGTTTGCCCAACCCAATCATAGTGGTGCGAAGATCCTCCACTTCTTTCTCCAATGTATTTTGACGAGGCAATCTGGTAGATCGAGAAGATGAAGCTGCTTGTGATAGTGTTGTTGCTGGTGCTGCTTGTGATGCACGGGGTGCTTCTGGCTGCACCTCACTTTTAACATTCGTTTTCTCATTTTCCTCCTCATCATCATCGTCGTCATCATCATCAGAGCTGCTTGATTATACTACCTTTACTACCTCCGGCTCTTTCCCCGTTGTCATTTTATCAGCTCGAATTTTGCTTTCCTTTTCAACCAACCCATCAGCAGGTTGATATTCTGGCACACTGGCAGCCCTGCATAGTTGAGTAACTAGTGAAGGGAAAAAGAACCCATACCTTTTGATCTTGCTGTGAGTGAACATCTCATCATAAATGACTTTAGCCACGTCAAAGTCGTAACCATTAACAAAACACCAAATAAGACAAGCTCGTGGTCCATTGACCTCCGTTTTGTTGTTTGATGGGATCAATCAGGCGCACATGAGATGCAACCAGCACTTTGCTTCAAATGTGAGTGCTTTAGAATTGAATTTCTGCCCATAAGTCATCCAGGAAACTTCTTTACCTGGTGTACATATAGTCTCGAAGAATCTGTCCCATTTTGTTGGAGTTGGTTGACGGGCGTATTCATAAAAGTCGTCATGTGGCAACGGAGGTGCGGGCAGCTGGTAAGCAGTTCGAATAGCCTCTACCGAAGCATTCACCGCTCTTCGGCGCACTGTAACTATTCCATTGGTATGCTCTGGAGCATTGGCATAAAATTCCCTTACAACCATGAGATTTGCCTCACCGGGTTCGTTGACGAATGTGCGCCAGCCCCTTCTAAGCAACTCAGCGTGCATACGAGGGCACAAATATTCAAGTTTTCTCATGTCAACACCTCTTTCAGGAATTGGCTTCTTTTCAGGTTTTTCTGCAAATCGGTCCTGAGCTTTGGCCGAAACAAACTTTGTATTATCAAATGAGCTTGCAATTGCTACTCCGCTTGACCTAGCTCTGCCTGCCTGGTTGCTTGATGAAGCACTTGTGTTACGTTTTTTCATGGAGTTAGTCATTATACCTGCAAAACAATAACATATCAATACAGCCTAATCCAAAATTTGCTACTCAATGGTGTTACTTAGACTTCACATACATCATTGGTCACAAACTACATTTTCTTATTCATTTGGGCATTTTCACAAACACATTGTATGCATTGTATTTTCATAACCCCTTGTAACCTTTTTAGAGCAATAATCACCTTTATATACCTACAAAAATCACCAATCAAATTGGATTCCACTCCACACTTTTCAACCAACAACAACACAAAATATTTCACTAATTTTTTTACACATAATTTATGTACAACTAATGAAACATATGTATAAAAACTTCAAATAAAAAAATCTGAAAAATAGCAATAAAAATAAAATATGACAAGAAAGAAGAAATTAAAACTAATTTCTTACTAGTGTTTCAACTAATGTTATCAAAATATTTACATAAAAATCAACTTTAACAACTATAATTAATTTATTTGCTCATAAACAAAAATTTGAAAAAGAAAAAAAATAGAAAAATAGAAGTAAAAGAAACAAGAGTTCATACCTCAGTTGGAAGAGAGTGGTAAAGATGAGAATGGAGATGTAGAATAATGAAGATGAGAATTGAAATTTGGAGAAGAAGAAGTGGTGGGGCGTTTGGGCTTGGAGAAGAAGAGGGTATTTTTTTTTAGAATGGGGTTTTAGGGTGTGGTGGGATCAGATGAATGGAAAGGGGGG
>MU774957.1:2854-15073 GCA_026770625.1 Nicotiana glauca
TAAGAAATCCCAAAATATAGCACAAAGTAAAGCTAAGAACAGTACTCCTACACGTTTAATAGTGTAACATCAGCTAACAGAAACAGTCAAAGCAGGTAAATATATCAATGTATGAATGCAGTGTACATGAACGCTACGGCGCGTAGCCCGATCCATGGGTACCCGGCGCTCACTGTGGGGGGGTTCAGACTCCGGAGGGGCTCCTACAGCCCAAGCGCAATATAATATCACACCCGCTGCGGCGTGCAGCCCGATCCATGCATAATCATGAAAGCACAATCATACTTACCATTTTTAGTTTCAATTATTAGAATTATACTTAGGTGTTTAAAATCTCATAATTTGCAAATCATATTTAGACAGAGTTTAATGATCCTCACGGGATTCAAATAACCGGCACGCAGCCCAAGTATATCCATAACCATCTAAGTAGGAGGTTAGCCAGCTAATCTATAGCTAACAACACAATACAACATCACTCGGGTGGCTAAGCCATAGTCCCCGATCACATTCGACCCTGCACTCGCCGTAGAGTACGTGTCTCGCCTCAATATAGCGTCACAGCGTGATATACCGGGGTTTCAAACCCTCAGGTCATCATCTACATCTATTACTCACCTCGAACCGGCTCAAAAACTAGTCCGCAATGACTTTCCCTCGAGAATCGACCTCCACGGGTGCCAAATCTGATCAAAACCAATAGGAATACATCAAAATAGGCTAATGGAACATAACCCAATCGAAATAACTCGAAAAACACCCAAAAACACGAAGTTGCCAAAACCCGAGCCCCGGGCTCGCTTCTCGAAAAATTATGAAATTTACATTTTCAGAATCCTCGTCTCGCCACGAGTCCATACATATAAAATTTATCAAAATCGGAGTCCAATAGCCCCTTCAAATTCCAAAACCAAGCCCTAACTTCTCTAATTTACACCCCAATTTCAGTGATTTAGATGAAGATTCTAGGATAAAATCACGTAATTAGTCCATAAAACTTACCTCCAATCGAAAACTTGGTGAAAATCTCTTACTCCCTCGTCCAATAGCTCCAAAATGTGCTCAACAATGGTAGAAATGGGTTTGCTCACGTCTGAAATGATATTAAACTGTTCTGCCCGACCTATTATTTCCTTTATCGCGTTCGCGATGTAGCCCACGCGAACGCGATGGGCAATCTTTTTACACCTTAAAATCCTCTTACGCGAACGCGATCCCCTGTCCGCGACCGCGATTCACAAACACCTGGCCCCACGCGAACACCACCTCCCCCTACGCGAACGCGTAGCAAAAAACTCTCAGACCTCTAATTCGTTCTTCGCGAACGCATAAACCCTCTCGCGAACGCGGACCTCTACTTTCTTCCTCTACGCGTTCGCGTCACACCCTTCGCGAACCCGTAGGCCAAATTCTCAGGTCCTCAATTTCCTTCTTCGCGTTCGCGTCCATCATCCACGCGAACGCGATGCCTTATTTCTCTGCAATTTTATGACAGTAAAACTGACTTTAGACTTAATAAAAAATGATTGAACCCCTGAGATCACCCCGAGGCCCCCGGGACCTCAACCAAAACCACCAACCTACCCCAAAACATCATATGAACTTGTTCCAATCATAAAAACACGTCCTTAAACACAAAAATCATCAAATCATGCCGGATTCAAGCCTAAGTTTCAACTATAACTTCCGAAACCAACATTCAATCAAAAACCCAACCAAACGATGTCCGAATGACCTGAAAATAATTTATTGTTTTGAAATTTTATGGTTGTGTTAATTATTATTTAGAGCTAGTTAGTTTAAATTGGTAGGATAATTTGATTTGGGTTTAATTCTAATTGTAGTTGTTTTAATTTTGAAAAGGAAAGTAATTTTGAAAATAAAAGAAATTAGAAAAAAAATGAAAAGGAAAAGAAGTGTAGAAGAAGTCTTTTGGGCCTTCTTATTTTTAATCCCCCAAACCCAATCCATTTCCACAGCCCAATTCCGCCCCAACCCATCACCGACCCATTTTGCTGACCCGACCCGTTCCCCAAATAACGCTTAAATTAAAAGAATAGAAGCCTAAATCCCAAAGTCAGCGACGCACGCCCCTACTGTCCACTCTCTTTTTCACTTCAAAGCTGCGTCCAAACTCGCTAAATTTCTGGCGAGTGAGATAGAATTCACTCATGCGCACCTTAGCTCACCACCTTAGCAAGATTCTAAAGGCTTCTGACATTTTTTTTGCGTATCTCATGTGTCGGATTTGTTTTGGAATTTCTGAAGAATGAACTCCGAAAATGGGAGCCGTGGAATGATTTGAGGATCAATCCTCTCCTTCCATCTGTCAGGGTTCATTCTAGAAGAGATTTACTTCCAGATTTCTTATGCAAAAATTAAAAATTCGAGAGAGGGGTGTATATATACCTAGGGGTGGTTTCAGGTATAGGGCAGAATTTTTTGGAGAGGTAAAAGTTCCAGGTTTCTTTGCGTTTTTTTCATATTGGCATTGCATTTCAGAAAAACAAAAATACAAAAATAGCTTGCGTTTGATTTTTACTCGAGTTTTGTTTCAAATGAAATCAGAAAATCACCAAAAAATTTCAACATTTGTTTTGATTTTTGGTTCTCAAGAATGGAGTTTGATTAAAGTTTAAGTTTGAGTCTGTGTTTGGATTTGGAATTCCGGTTCTAATTCGAGGTCCACTCGTGAATTTTGGTTGTGTGTCCTCGTTCGAAGTCATTTTTGTTTTCTCACTCAGATTCCAGATCCGAAGTTTCATTGCTGGTTGATTCGTTGTTCTTTGCATAGCTGTTTGTTCTAGTTTACTGATTTCAGCTCCTGCTGGGTTTTTCTAGTTGTTTTACTGCTATTAAGGTATGTGCTTTTGGTCTCAAATAATGTAATGGCTATTTGGATGTCCTAATGAATGAAGTCTGCATATGTCCCTGAATACGTCTATGTTACTACGATGAAATCTTGGTTCTCTTTTCCTCCTCTTTGTTCTTTCCATCTGCTATGATCGACTGGATTTTAAGATCTTACCTGAAGTATTTGATTTAGTTAGTGCTTAAACATGTTGGTTGGAATAGCAGTGCCAAAATAAGTATGAGAATCGATTGTGTGTTCTCTAGGAACACGAGTCTCATATCGTTTGTTCTTTATTTTCTGCAAAAAATATGTTCCTATGAGATTTTCTGGAAGAACATGAGTTGCTTCTTGACTGCCTTTTTAGCATTCTTTTAGTTTACTTGTTGTAGCATATTATTGGAATCTAGACTAGAAAACATCTTCGTTTCTTTTCAAAAAGTTGCGTCGACAGTGAAACTTGTGTGATTTAAGTTCTCAAGCTGCGATCGAAACTTGTCGGTTGATTGTAATCAATATATATAACTTCTTGAAGTTGTGAATGCGAGTTTGAAATACTGAGACATCAATTTTGTTAGTCCATTCTGAATATGGTGTTCATGTATTTCGTTGAAATATGAATCGTCTAGTTTATGGCCGTGTCTTCGTTTATTTGGTTGCATTAGTTTGGTGTTTGATTTGGTTCACCAGTTTCCTTCCACGAAGTTCTTTGGTATTTGAAATGGATTCCCAGTAAATCAAGGGCTCGTTTAGTCTGTTCAAATTACATATGCTAGGTGGAAATCTGGACTCCTTTAAATTCATTTCCTCTCAATTTTAGCCTAGATCCTTCTGAATCTTGTTATCAATGTTTTAGTATTGGTGAGCCGAGTCTGAAATTGAATAGTTGAATCCATTTAGAGTTTGTCTTTACTAATTCCCCTTAGTTCTCAAATGAGCAGTCTGCTAGAAGTGTTATGGTCATTTTGACCAGGCTCGCGTTAAGTCAGGTTCTGTGTGCCTAGTTTGAAATTCAAACGCTTTCATTAAACTGTGTCAATGCGAATAGAATATATCATGAAACTGGGAGCTGAAATGGGTATGTTTAAGGTGTTTGATTGAAATTCTGGTTTCTTTTGAGTTATGAAGAACTTTAGTACGAGATGCATTGCACAAGTTCATGTTGTGATCTATCTTGGACTTGTTAATCATCTTGATATTGGAAGTGTGATTTAGAGTATTGAAATGTGTTGTTAGCTCGAATTAGAGTATAGAATTTTACAGTGACTTTGGAAACTACTGTAGAAATGAATCTAATACACTAATATGAGATTATTTTCACATCAATACGTTGAGTGCCAATGATTTCAATATCAGATTTGTGAAGCTGACTCCATGATGCACTTCCTTTTGCATTTCCTTGATTTTGTAACCTGCAATATTTTGGATAAATAATACTGCACCTGAAGATATTATGAAAGACAATGGATCACAAATCATGGACCAGGAATAAATAGACCGTAGAAACCCGTTTAGGTGCGATTAATATACTATCATGATTGTGGACACATTCTCGTGACATGACTACGATTCCTAAAAACAAAACCGGAGCATGCGTTCGCGCAACTTCGACCAAACTTTCTTAATAATAATAAAGCGTTATTAATTGTGGACACATTCGCATGACGTGATTTTTGACGCACCAAACAGATGGGTACACGTACGCGTTGTCACACCTCCTTTTTTACCGCAAGTTTTAATATACCCCGTGAAAGGCATAATAAAGGAGTTTTTCCAATTAAAGGACAGTCGGAATGAGATTTATTATTTTTATTTCAGAGTTCCCACTTGGGAGATTAGTGGTGTCCCAAGTCACCGGTTGAATCCCGAACCGAGGAAATATGACTCTGTTAACAGTCCGCGAACCAGAAATCCAGATAAGGAATTCTGTTAACCTGGGAGAAGGTGTTAGGCATTCCCAGATTCCGTGGTTCTAGCATGGTCGCTCAACTGTTGAATTTGATTTTATCCGATTTCCATATATATTCTATTTATATGTGCTTTCACTTAATAAACCGCTTTATTATATTTATTGTTTACTTTTTATAAGAATTACAACGTCGTGAAAATGTATCTCGAACCACGCCGTACCAGTACGCCCGTGGCTTTTAACACATTTCGACTTCGTTGAGATTTAGATTTGGATCACATAAATGTGCACCCGTTTCAGTGAAGGTAATATTAACAACAGCGCCTAAAGCATCTACGTGTTTATTAACTTTGGGAAGGACCGTGAAATTTACTAAACGTTCCTCCCAAGTTCTAAGTATTTTTATATAGCAATTGTTGAGGGCCCCGCGATTTTATTTTTACTTTTGGCGAGGCTCATCTCATTTTATTAAAGGATGATCCAGAGCAAGCCATAATTTTCTATTTAATTTATTTCCGAGGAATCCTAATTCAGACAAGTGCTTTTGTTTTAAAATGAATAAAGAATTCGGGCTTTGAATTCAAGTCCACATTTGAACAAAAAGGTTAACACTTCTTAGCTCAAATATGCTATCTAAATCACAACCCAAATTTATAAACTGAAATCTTCCGAACAAAGTCCAAATTAATAATCTAACGAACTTGTTTACAGCTAAAAGAGACAGGCCAACATTAATGCCCTTCCCTAGAAAAGAAACACTTGGGCCTAATGTAAAAGAATAATAAGCCTGAAGGCTCGTGATTGATTTTTCGATTAAAGGCCTAATTACTGATTTTAATGCTAAAATACAAAATAGTCCAGATCTTACACAGTGGCTTAATAGGCCCAAAATTAACTTCTTAGTCCCGTTGTAAATCGAAATAAAAAAAATTTCAAAGTTTGTAAACTACTGAACCAACTGAGTTTGTAAACTATCGAACGAATTTGTAAACTATTGAACTAATTGAAGCTAATGTTGAAATGTGATTCCAACACTAACACTGAGCCTTGTCATACAAATTAACGTCAAAGTAAACTGTAAATTTCAGAACAGCATATACAAAGTCAAACTAAATCAACTAAATATATACAAAATGAATCAAACTAAATCAAACTAAAGTCCAGTTCAATATATATAACATCAAACTAAATCGAACAGCAATTTAAACAAAATGAATGAACTATTTTAATGTTCGATTAAGAAGAGAAAAACTGAATTAGACTTTGAACTTCAGATCTTCAGCATTCAAGCTCATATTTTGAAATTTCAATTCCTAGAATTTTACAGAAGTGTACCTGGAAATTGATAAACAAAAGAAGATGAGGAGATCACTAGCAGCAGTTAACAGCGTCAATCACAAAGAACAACAGCAGTAATCAGGATCATTTTCGAGCCGAATTGAACTCATAAACCCAGGAACTTCTCACATTAGCACATCACAGAGTTAACACCTCACAAATATCCTAAAAGTGATCGAAACTAAAGCAAAACACCTCAGAGCTTTCCACAACTAAACAACTAGGAAATCCACTTGATAACAATTGATTCAGAGAGATCAACCAACAAACTTGCAATTAGAGTTGAGAAATGAGAGGTAACATTGCTGTTTTTGAATTTGCTATTGGACGCTTGCATTTGTTCTGAATTTCAGCAAACTTAAGATCTAGCAAAGTAAGTTTCAGCTTGATTTCAGAAGCTGTCTACTGAAACAGTGTTTCTTCCTTTGGATTTTCTATTACTTTTTTGGATTTTTTAAAAGAAAATCAGATCTGAGAAGAGAATTTCAGATCTGGAAATGAAAGATATTTTTTTTTTGGAATTTCTAGGGTTCAAAAACTTCTGATTTAAGGCAGAAACTTCCTATTTATAGAATTAAAATTTGGAGGGAAATTCAATTTCTAGTATTTTCAGATTAGTCCCTTTTTTATGACTTGTTAAACAAGTTACTACACTTATTTTATTAAAACTTGCACTAAAACCCATTCTAGAATGTTCTAGTTGCATCTACCATGTTCCTACCCCTTGAAATATCCATTTTACCCTCACTTGTATTCTATTATTTACTAATTCTACCCTTTTTTAATACCTATAATACCCCTGAAACTAGGCTAAAATTACCACTAACTTATTCTAAAATTCCAACAGTGCCCTCACTTCCCTTTCAAAATTACCAATCTTAGTTTTTCCAACTCCAAACCCTAGTTAACATCTACCAGCTATAACCAAACTCCATTACTAATTAGCTAAGACTACAATTCCACTAATTACGATCTAATTAGGACTTAATAGAATCAATTCATCGATTAACAGAATCATTTTATTAGTAACAAAATCAATTCATTAACCCACTAATCAACTAGAAAGGATCAATCATCAGACTAAGCTAAAGGAAGGAATTGATACGGACTAAATTTTAACCCACATCTATATTAATATAAATTCTAAACTATCAACACAAATTAAACTAATCATAATCATAAACAATCCCCAGAAATCAACAAAACAAGAAATTAATTTTAGAAAACTGAGAATAAGGGAAGAAAAGAGAATTTAGTAAATTGAACCTACTAAGGAATCAGAACCATTTTTAAACTTATTTAGGCATGAAATCAGAGCTAACTAATTTGCACAAAGAAGAAGAAGAGAGAAAATTAATCAAAACAAAGTAAAAGGAGTTCTTACTCAAAAGCCACTCGACCAAGAAACCTTCTCAAAGCAAGCAGACCATAGAAAGGGCGGAATTTCTTGTAAAAATAGCATTCGATGCAAGGGGGCCTGTTTCGAGAAAATTTACTTAAGTATCTTGAGAATGGTGGGGGTGGAAATAGTCTAGGGTGTGAGTTTTGGGTGGTTTGGGGTGGCGGCGCCGCCGTAGGCGGTGTTGGCGGCGCTAGGATTTTAAGGATTTGGAGAGTTGTGGCGGGTTTTGAAAGGAGATACTCAGAGATTCATAATGAGGAGGAAATGGGGAGTATTTTTATGTTCGTTTGGCCGGAAACGGAGACCCGCCGCCGCCGTGAGCGAATTCCGGCTGGCAGTATAAAGCGGCGATAATGTTACAGAATATGAAAGAGGAAAGAAATGATTTTAGGTTTAATGAACTATTCTTCTTAATTATGTAAAATTGAATCGGGACCCTTGGATCAAAGACAATCAATGACTGAGATTAAACGACGCCCAAACGGCGTCATTTTACGTTAACAGGGCTGGGTGGATAATTTTTGGGCCTGGGTTGTTTGGGCTGGGGACGGGTGATTTCCTTGGGCTGGGGTATTTTGAGCCCAAATTAAATTCCTTTTTACTCTCTATTTCCTCCACATTTTGTATTGTATTTTCACTTGGTATTTTTTATTTTATTTTCTTTCCTATTTTTATATTTTTTCAAATTCTAAAATTTTACTTAACATCTATTTTATAGTAATTTCAATTAAAACACTAAAAGGCTATTTTTTTTATTTTTCTTTAATTTGTTCCCAAAAATGCATTAATACTAAAATTATAAAATCAAAAATTCTAATGCATATGCGTATTTTTGTATTTTTAATGTGAATTATTATGCAACTAATTAACATAAAATGCCACAAATATCAACAAAATTAAAAAATTCATTTCGTTTGGATTTTTAGGAATAGTTTGCTTAGGGCAAAAATCACGTGCTCACACGCGTGACCCGTTTCAAGATAATTTTCTGAGTTAAAAAAAGCGGTTAAAGGTAAATACATATAGGATCTAAAATTAGTAACTAGACAATTTAATAAGTCAAGTAGGATCAAAGCGACCGTGTTAGAACCACGGAACTCAGGAATGCCTAACACCTTCTCCCGGGTTAACAGAATTTCTTACCCGAATTTCTGTGTTCGCAACCGTGAATAGAGTCAATCTTCCTCGATTCGGGATTTTAAACCGGTGATTTGGGACACTATAATTATCCCAAGTGGCGACTCTGATTTTTAATTAAACAATCCCATTTCGATTGTCACTTAAATTGGAAAAAACTCTCTTATATCCCCTTCCAGGTTATAGGTAAAAAGGAGGTGTGACAACTCTGGTGACTCTGCTGGGGACAAGAACCCCGAATCTCTGGTTCATGGTTCAAGAATTGAAGTTTGTTTTATGATTTTTACTTGGCTTTATTTATTGTTCATATTACTGTATTTTGTGAATCTCTATGCTAATTGCTATCGGTTTACCGCTTTATTATTGTTTGAATTTTATATAGATGTCTTCTTACGCCACCCATCTAAGTCTTCTGAAAAGGGTGCACACGTTCGCGTGGACTGCTTTTTTCGTAGATATTATACCAAATAGAACGAGGCAGGGCAAGCGACAAGTCCGGGCAGACTTCAGTGCTCCCGGTATGTCGCCTCCTCTTCGTCCCCAGTTGTCCGCTCGGGTACCTCAAGTTTAGACCAAAGCCCCAGGATTTAAACTTAGAAAAATAAAGCTTCATGTCGGATCCCTAGTAGGAACGTTTGTTTGCATCATTTGTACTTGACTTAGGGGACTCAACACAGGGGTTGGGTCCGTCTAGGACAGGTGTACCCAAAATAATAGACCATCTTGATGCATCCTATGTGCCATATGTTACATTTATTCAAGGGTAAAATGGTCATTTGGCAGACCAATTATAGCTGAGGGCCAATGAAAAAATGAAAAAAAAAATAATGAAAAAAGAAAAAAAAAAAAAAGAGAAGGTGAAGTGTGAAGATAAAGTGAGTGGAGCTCAATTATGTTTTTTGCTACATTTTTGTTAAAGGAAAAAAAGAGTTTGAAAATTTCAAAAAGATTTTGCACTTTTCATCATTTTTTAAAAATCAAAAATAAAAAAAAAGGAAAAAGAAAATCAAAATTTTTTTGCATGTTTCATCATTTTCAAGGAAAAGACAAAAAATATATTTTCTCTAAATTAGTTAATTTTTTTTATAATTCTCAACCGCATCCAATCTGCCCGAACTACGCATACCTGATTCTCGTCTTTTGGGGCGTGATACGTAGGAAACCCACATAGAGTCCGTTCTTCCTAGTAAATCTTAGGTTCTTGGCTTTGCGGGGTCTTAGCCAAATTTTGCACTTCTAACCACTTTTTGGCTAAATAAATTATTTTGCAAAAATAGCCTCAAACATGTCTTGCATGTGTCCAGTAGGGAATGTTATTGTCTCACATAGTATTGGTTTAAGTTTTCTCATACAGGTGCGGATTTACTTATCGGAGTTTGAGCATGACAGATATCTCAGGATCACTGCATTCAGGAGCTGCTCGAGGAGCCATTTTATGTTTTTGAATCAATTGTTCCTGTTTTACTTTCTAGTCCTGTATAGTAGTATTCAATCTTTTAGGTGATGTTAGAGTTTGTAATAGTCTAATTAAGTTTGCCTAGTCTTTTATTATTATATTTCTTATTTTGTATTTGGAAATGTGTTACAAGTCAAAATTAAAAAAAAAAAAAGAGAAGAAATTTTGGGTTTTAATATTTTCGTTATAAGTTTTCTTTGGAATACTATTTCTAGAAATAAAAAAAAAATTTGAGATTTTTTTTCCTTTGGGCAATTAATATTAAAATAAAAATTATTTTTATATTTCCTCTACTATATTAGGACCAAAATCCAAAAAAAAAAAAAACGAGAGAGAATTCTTTTTTTAGTACCTCTTTAAAAGATTTCTTTAAGGTATTAACTTCAAAATCCAAAAAGATTTTCTTTTGAGGTTCTTCTTTAGGAAACTAATGAAAAATGAAAAAAAAATCCTTTTATTTTCATTAGAATTTTATGACATTGTGCATAGAAGAAAAGAAAACAACATGATTTCTTTCCTTAAAAAAAAGTCAAAAAAGTATTTTTCTCTTCTATGATTTTTCCTTGATAGAGAATTTGTATCAAAAGGAAAAAAAGAAAGAAAAAATCTGATAAGCTTCAGTTTAAAATAGGTTATAGATCATTGGGTCTAGAAAATTCAAAAAAAAAAGAAGAGATTTGTTTCTATTACTTCCCTTATCTCGTCATAGTAGTCATTGAGGTAAAAAAGAAAGAGAAAAAAAAAATGAGAAAGTTAGTTTGTTTACTTTATTTCTGGTCTTCCAGAACTACGTAAAGATCTAATTCATGCGGGTCATGATACGTAGGCAACCTACATAGGGTTGGATCAAATAATTTTTTTAATTATCAAAAGAAAAAGAAAAGAAAAAAAAGGGAAAAAAGAGAGAAGAAAGGAAAAAAAAATAGAGGTGAACTCATGGGATGTGAGAAATGAGAGGGAAGAAAAGAGTGATAATCAGAAAGAAAAAAAAATGAGGAAGGAAAATGAGCGAGCTAAGAAGTGCGAGGAAAAAAAAAGAAAAGAGAAGATTCAAATGGACAAATTGGAATGATGCCAAGTGACCTTATGACCCTCGAAGTCATTCTAGAACTATTAATTGTTGCTAGGTGCATGGCACATAATGTGATATTTTTGTTGTTAAATGCTTTAACGCTAATGTGATGGCCTTATCTTGTTGTACTCATAGCAGAAGGGTGGTTGGTTTGTGGTTCTTGAAGTGGTAACTTTTCTCTACAACATAAAGCCAAAAGGCAATGACAGACAACGACAGAACTAGGTTGGTTGATACGGGTGCTCGAAAGCAGTTGGTTGAACAGAACACTGGTTTGGCTGATGAGGCAAGGATGTTAAGACAACACATGATGGACATGTATCCAACCTGGATGAATGGGAAGGCACCACCCCCGCCACCACCTGGCTTCTTAGATGCTACCTTTATCCAAGCTTTGGCACTTCCCAACCACCCTAGTATCTCCATCACTCTTCCTCCAATTACCTCTCCCCAAAATTGCCCTCCTGTCATATCCACTACCCCTAACAATGAATACCCACTCAAAGCTTGTGATGCCCAATATTACCCATCAAAGGTTGCCCACAAGGTTCTTGATTCATACAAGAAGAGCCCTCGGGATGAGCTTTATGCTGAAAATGAAAAGGCTACAGGAAAAGTAGGGCGAGATGAGATATCCATGAAGCTGAAAGGCGTAGAACAATCCATAAAGAACATGCAAGGGATGGGAGACCAGGTTAACACGTCTTGCAAAGAATTGTATATGTTCCCAAACGTTTGCATACCTGCGGGGTTTAAAGTGCCAAAGTTTAACTTGTATGATGGGGTGGAGATCCGGTAGCCCATCTAAGGGGTTATTTCCGTGAAATGAGAGGTGTTGTGTGAAAGATGATTTGTTGATGGAGTATTTCGGTGAGAGTGTCACGACCCAAAATCCACTAAGGGTCGTGGTGGCGCCGGACACCTCTGTCAAGCCAGCCAACTAACTCATCAATTTATTCCTCTTTTAATACTTTTGAAAATCTAGGGTTTTTCCTTCCATTTTTATAAATAAAAAAAAATTCACTACTAGAATTCAAATTTAAATAATAATAAT